>WSYH01001170.1:26430-137383 GCA_036426205.1 Ascaphus truei | reverse complement strand
CCCCCAACAGCCCGTTTTTCACACCCACCCCCTATCCACCCCTGCAGTAGCCCTGCTTCTACTCTAAAGCCCCGACCCCCGGCAGCCTGCTATTGAATAAAAAAATACTCACGGCGCCGCATCCTCCTCACGCTGCCCCCGCGCACCGATGCCGACTCGCGCACGGGACCAGGGGCAAAACCCGGGACATTTCCGGGACGGGCCATCACCCGAGACAGCCCAGAAAAAAACGGGACTGTCCCGGCAAAACCGGGACGACTGGTCACCCTAGTAATTGTGCCCATTACTATACTGTATGTGTTAGAGGGGGAGGTTTATTTCTTTATAAGTATGTATGTGTTTTTAAATTAATTTGGGGGGGCACAGAATTGGTACTGCAGGCCCGCGGGTAACACCTCAGGGCCCCTGCCGGCCTATAGTATCATTGCTGTGCATATATGTACTGTATGTTAGGGGGGTATAGGAGTTGTTGATGTAATATATATATATATATATATTTATTTATATTTTTATTTATTTAGTGTGGGGCTGTTGTATGTGTATTTTTTTTATTGTGGGTAGCGGGGTGGCCGAAGTGGGTATTAGCCCCAACGGTGGTTGTTTAGGGCTTGCGGGTGGGTAGCGGGAGGGCTTAACGCCTTCATGACTGTAGCGGTATTACGAAGTCCTTAGTGACGAAACACGTAGGGCGTTTCCCAAAGAGGCGAGTTTGTGGCTGACATTACTGCACAAACTGAGAGAGTACCTTGGAGCTGTTGCTATTTTGCTTGGGACTGCTGTCGCTTCCGGTTTTGCAGTTGCCTGCTGGTGAGCAGTGAGAGCTGTGGGAGGTGTATCTGGAGGGAGTCTCTGACCGTGTTGCTGATTATTACATCATCTGGCTGCGGTGGCTCCAGTGCACCTTGCTGAACCAACGGATATACCAGAGGTGAAACCAACGGGACAGGCTGATACATTCCCTTCACAGCTTCAAGGCGATTGAGTATATCTCATAAATGCTATTATTTTTACTTATTTATATATTTATTTATTTAGTGTGAGGCTGTTGTGTGTGTATTTTTTTTATTGTGGGTAGCGGGGGTGTCCGAAGTGGGTATTAGCCCCAACGGTGGTTGTTTAGGGCTTGCGGGTGGGTAGCGGGAGGGCTTAACTCCTTCATGACCGTAGCGGTATTAACCGCTAAGGTCAGGAAGGGGTTAAGTCCACCCTCAACATCCCCCGGCAAGCCCTAAACAACCACCAAAGTCCAAATACCCCCTTCACCCACCCCCGCTACCCACAATAAACCTGGCACGGCTGGTTAACCCCTTCATTGCCTTAGCGGGTAGCCGCTAAGGTAATGAAGTGGTTTTAAATGCATTTTTCCTGCCTCGGATGCATGCCGGGGGGCTCTGGTGCTGGTATTAATGGGTATCAGCTCCGGAGACCTCCGGGATCAATCCCAGGCAGGAAAAAGGCCTGAGTTTTTCTAAGTGCCGTTCCGCCGCTCATCCGCAGCCTCTCCCCAGCAACTTATCAACTTTTTAGGGCGAGACGGATTGCCGTGAAAAACACCATTCTAGAGTGGCGCAAAGCTACTCGCCACTACTAGAATTGAGCGGGTTTCAAAACATGGCTAGTTGCGGCGCAAAGTGTCTTTTCGCCGCGCCGATGGCGGAAAAAAATAACCGCCAACAAACTTGGCGTTTTTTTTTGCTTTTCGACAAGTTTTCGGCCCTTACTGAATCGGGGTATGCATTTTTGGCGCAAAACGGGCGAAAAGTGACTTTGCTCCGCTTACTGCATTTGGCCCTTAGTGTCATATAGGAATGATAGGTTAGCTGCATTGGCAGTCACTATTTTGGATTTCCAGAATATCCTCAGGGCCCACATGTTGGACCCTAAGTTCATTCAGTTGGAGATTGACACCAACAATAGGGTATACTCTTATGAAAAAGAAATAGTAGATAGGAAAGGTATTAAACTCAATCGGGATAAGGAAGATTACATAAGTGGCAAGGTAATGAACTGGAAATGTAACTACTATTCTAAAGAACGACGACACAATCAGAGATCAAATAATAATAAAAATAACAACTATCAAAATACTAACAAAAAAAGTTCCAGTTCCTTACCTACCCATATGGTTGTCCAAGAGGACAAAACTAGTGGAGCAACTAGAGAACATGTTGAATCTATGGAGGAGAATTTTGGGGTACTTGACCCATTTGTTACAGCTAATATGTTTCAGGTTCTCTCTGACAAACAAGTAACAGCGCATCGCACACCACCCACCCTGCTCAGCCCCAGCATCAAATGATGCACAGGATCATGTGATGTCACTGTAAGGAATCCGCTCCATGGTTTACTGGTTGCCTTACCTTGCAGACCGGTGCAGTTCTGGATCAGCTCTCCTGAGGTTTGCTGCAGCCTGGATTCACTCATCAAAGCAATACACACTCCCTCTGGTATCTACTGCAGCTGTGCAGCCTTTCATTGCAAACTATACTTGCATTCACTCATTAGGGGCAGTACCTTCACACCCCCGCCGGGGATTGGCCCGCTGGCCTTTAAGTATTGCTTGCCCAGAATGCTCCTGGCCGAGCATAGTCCTAACTGGATGTCAACTGTTTTGCCACAAGCTCTCGCTTGTTCTTCTTTGCTGATACCAGGTTCCGCCCTGCGTCCTTCAGCTTCCTTCAAGCCGCTTGTTCTCCAATGCTGATTCCAGGTTACGTCCTGCATCCTTCAGCTCCCTTCAAGCCGCTTGTTCCCTTATGCTGATACGGAGGTATTCCCTGCGTCCTTCAGCTTCTGTTCCCCTGTGCTGAAGCAGAGGTTTCGTTCCTGCGTCCTTCAGCCTCCTGGATTCCTGCACTAAAGTAGAGGTTCGTCCCTGCATTCTGCAGTCTCCTGGATTCCTGCACTGAAGCGGAGGTTTCCCTGTATCTACAGCTTCCTGGTTCCTGGGGCCTACTCTTTCCCTAATATAGAGAGGCCGTGTCCTGGTTCCTGCGCTGAAACAGTGGATTCCCTTGCCCGCTCAGGACTTTTGCGTTGTAGCACTGGTGCACCCGTGCAGCAAGACGATGTGCTATTCTGGTCTGCCTACCATCTCCTGTGACCAGCACCATGGGCCATGGTCGTCGCTCGCGCAAAGGCCAACCCCGCGCTCCTAAGCTGAAGCGGGGCTCTCCTGACTACCTGTTGCCGAACTCTTGCCTGTACAATGTTTATCCTGATGTCTCCTGTCCTGACCCTGGCTTCTACAACGACGACGCTGTCTTGTTCAATCCTGATCCTGCGACATATGACTACGAACTGCGCAATCCGGATCAGCCTGCGCGGTCTCAGGTCGGTGCTTTTACAACCCCACCTCAGCCTCGCGGTCCGGTCCTGGTTTGTGGCGAGCAGAACCCTGACAGTCACGTTCCCATGGTAATTTGACGCCGGGGTACCAGGATGACGCATTGCTGGAAGGGAAGGTACTGTAAGTGTATTATGGAGACTTTGCACAATCCCCCGGCATTTCATTTAAATGCCTGGAAGGAGAGCGCGGGACCTCTATAACTGCCGCGCCCCCACCCAGAAAATCGCCCCCCAGGGGAATTAAAGTTACAGTATTACTGTATAGTACATTATATTTACCTTAATTATAAACTTTGCCAATATGGTTGAGATGAGCCAATTTAAGAGGTGTATTGTGCATACAAGCTGGGCTCACTCATGTAGTCTGTATTATATTTATCTTTTATCTACTATATATTTCTGAAAGCACTGTATGTCTGCGTCCCTAGCGGCAATCTCATTGGTCCCTTGGCCCGCCCCCGCACACCTCTCATTGGCCTGAGGCGGAGTGATGGGCCAAAGGACACACACACACACACACACACACACACCTCTCTCTCTGTCCTCTCCCCCCCCCATCACACTCACCTCCCTCTCCACTCACCTCCCTCCACCTCCCACTCCACTCACCTCCCTCGTCACTCACCTCCTCCCTCCCTTCACTCCTCCCTCCACCCTCCCTCTCCCTCACCTCCCTCCATCCTCAACTCACTCCCTCTTACCACTCACCAGAGCCCTCCAGCCCTCCCTCCCCCTCACCCACTACTCCCCGCTCACTGCACCTCCCCCCTCACCTCCCCCACCCGCTCACTCACCTCCCTCTCCACTCACCATCGGCCCTCCCGACTACCACTCCCTCCGCCGCGCAGGCATCAGTCCAGTCACTCCGCCTCCCCCTCCAACGTCACCGTCCCTCTCCCTCCACTCACCTCCCTCCACCTCCCGCCTCCCGCTCAATTCCCTCCAGCCTCAGGACCTGCGGGAGCCTGCGTCCCCACCTCCCGCTCCCTCCCTCATCCTCCTCCGCACCTCCCTCCCCCCCCCGCTCACCTCCCTGCCGCGACTGGGGGGGACGGCAGAATGGTGCCAGAGCAGCCTGCCCGCTGTCTCGCACTCACCTCCGCTCCCGTCACTCAACTCCCGCTCCTCGCCGCCCGCGATACACGCTCCCTCCAGCGCATCCTCCCCTCGAGCGGTCCCTCAGTCCTATCCCCCATCACATCCTCCCTGCCCGCATCACCTCCTCTTGGCGTGCGGACAGGCATGGTGCCAGGGCAGCCCTACCGCTGCCCTTGGACTACGGCCCTAAGATGCGGCTGACAGTAAGGACCCAAACGGCCTTCCCTCGGGCGGACTACTCAAATGGAAGCGGCGGTCCAGAAGGAGAGGTTGAGTGTGGTTGTGAGTGATGTGTGTGTGTTACACTGTTGTGTGTGTGTTGTCACCAGCGTGACAGTGGTGTGGGTGGGGACACTGTGTGTATATGTTGGTTGTGTGTCGGTGTTGCTGTGTGTGTGTGTGTATGTGTGTGTGTTACACAACTTTGTCTCAAGGACACTGTAGAGGTTGGAACCGGGCCTACAGCATGGGTGGGGGGTGGGGGGTTCAGGATGCGGGAGAAAATGATACAGGGGGAGTGAGCGGAGGGGACGCCGCAATTTTAAACAACAACCAACCCCCCTCCTGTCCCACAGTGGCCCCTCCCCCCCTCCTGTCCCCGTGGCACAGCCCCCTCCTGATCCATCTGCCCCCCCATCCTTGTCCACTATGCCCCACCCCTTCCACTGTCCCGGTCACTGCGCCCGCTCGCTGTCCACTCTTCATGTACTGCGCCCCTCGTCCACGTCCGAGCTTCCTGTCCTTCAGCCACTGTCATGTCCACTTGTCACCCTAACCCCCCTCTCCTATCCCCGTCTCCCCACACCTGTCCACGTCCCCCCTCCTGTCCATTCTCCGCCTCCCCACCACGCCGTTCCGTGTCCATCTCTCCCCCCTCCCATCCCCTCCGTCCACGTGTCTTTCAAACCTGTCACTCTCCCCCCCTCGCTGGTCCATCTCTCCTCCCCCCCGGGTCCTGCTCATCTCCATGCTCGCCCCCTCCGTCCACTCTCCCCCCCCTCCCCCTCACCCTCCTGTCTAACTGTCCTTTCTCCACTTCCCCCCCCCCGCACCGCCCCCCCCGCACTGGAAACCCCGTCCCCGCCCCCTCCCCCCTGCCGCACTGTCCCCCCCTCCCCCTGGCCACTGTCCCCCTCCTGTCCAACTGTCCCCAGACCCTCCTTTTCCCCCGTCCCGCCCTACCCCTCCTTTCTTCCCCATCCCTCTCCGGCTCTCCTTTTTTTTTCCGTCCTTTCTCCTGCTCCCTCTGTGTCGCTCCCCCTTTCCCCCCCCTTTGCCCCTCCTCCCCCCCCTTTTCCCTAGCGCTCAAATGTAACTCACACGGCAACAGCCGCTCTCTCCCCCCCGCACTTCCCCCCGTCTCCCCTTTCTCCCCCCCCGACCCCTCCTTTCTCCTCCTCCCCCGCTACGCTCTTTCTACCCCTTTCCGCCTCTCCCACTACCCTACCACTTTCTCCCTCCCCACCGCTCCACCTTCCTCTTCTCCCCCCCTCTCCCCTTTCTCCCCCCGCAGCTCCCCCTTTGCTCGCCCCCGAGTCCCCTTTTCTCCCCCCGCTCCCCTTGTCTCCCCCCCCCGCTCCCCTTTCTCCCCCCCCTCCTCCCCTTTCTCCCCCCCCCCCCCCGCTCCCTCTTCTCCCCCCCCCCCCTCTTCCCCTTCTCGCGCCGCCCCCTTTCTCCCCCCCCCGCTCCCTTTCTCCCCCCCGCCTCCCCTTTCTCTCCCCCCCGCTTCGCTCCCCTTTCTCCCCCCCCCTACCCCTTTCTCCCCCCCCGCCCCCCCGCTCCCCTTTCTCCCATCCCCCGCTCCCCTTTCTCCCACCCCCGCCTCCTCCCTTCTTCCCCTCCCCTTCCCCCCTCCACCCTTCCCTCTCCCTCCCCTTCTCAGCTCCTCCTCCCTCTCCCCTCCCCTCTCCTCCCTCCTGCCCCTCCCCCCTCGCCCCCGCCTCCCCCCCCTCCCCTCCTCACTCACCCTTCCCCTCCTCCCCCGTTCTCCCCGTCCCCGTTCGCTCCCTCCCCCCCTCCCTCCCCCCCTCCTCCCTTCTCCCCTCCCCCCCTCCCCCCCGCCTTCTCCTCCCCCCCCCCCCTCCTCCTTCTCCCCTCCGCCCCCTCCTCCCTTCTCCTGATTCTCCCTCTCACCCCTCCTCCCGTATCTCCCCTCCGCCCTCCTCCCCTTTCTCGCCCTCCTCCCTTCTCCCCCTCCCCCTCCTCCCTCGTCCTTCTCCGACCCTTACCCCCCATTCTCCTCCTTCCCTCCCCTCCTCCCTTCTCCCCTCCTCCCTTCTCCCCCTCACCCCCTCCCCCCTCCCCCAACAATCCCTCCCCCGGGTCCCTCCCCTTTCGCCTCCGCTCCGCCTTTCCCCCTTTCTCCTCCCTTCACCCTTTCCTTCCCGGCCTGTTCCCCTTTCCCATCCCCCTCCCCCTTTCGATCGCATCCTCCCTCCCTTTCTCCTCCTCCCCTTTCTCCATCGCCCCCCTCCTCACCCTTTCCCCCTCCCCTCCTCCCCTTTCCTCATCTCCCTGCTGCTCGCCCCTTCCTCCCTTTCCCTCCCCCCTCACTGCTCCCTGCTTATCCCCTTCCCCCCTCCCTCCCCTGTCCCCCCCTGCCTCCCTCTTCCCTCCCCCCTCCGCCCTCCCTTGCTCCTGCTCCCACTCCCTCCATCAGATCGGCCTTTCCCCTCAACGCCCTCTCCGCCCCGCTCTCCCCTTTCCCACTCGGTACCCCCTCACTCCCCTTATTCCCTCCACCCTCGCCTCCCCTCCCCCCGGGACCCTTCCCCTCTCCCACACCCTTCCTCCCTCCCACACCCTTCCCACCAATCTTTGCCTTCCTGCCTCCCCGCCTCTGCTTTCGCGCCCACCGCCTCTGCCTTTCACTGCCCTTACTCCGCCCGCCTCTGCCTTTCACTCACCGCCTCACAGCCGCTGCATGCACTCAACAGACTCCCGCCACACTCGACACATACCTGCCGCCACACACACCTGCTGCCTCCCGCCCCTACGCACCGACATCACTGACCCACCGCCTCACACCCTAGCAGGACCCCCACTCACAGAGAGCACTCACAACCCACGCGCTACCTGCCGCCTCACACCCTAGCAGGACCCCCACTCACAGACAGCACTCACAACCCACGCGCCACCTGCCGCCTCACACCCTAGCAGGACCCCCACTCACAGACAGCACTCACAACCCACGCGCCACCTGCCGCCTCACACCCTAGCAGGACACACGCCTTACATTTTTACATCTGTTATGTCACCAAAATATACATTGTACTGTGGTGTGTTTACAATAAACCATTTTTAAACAACATCGTATTACATTTTATTCCATCTTTCTTTTCAACATTATTATCCAACCTTTACAACAAATACTCACCTATTGTTCCACGATTTATAAATAATACTACCTATTATGCATTTACATCCCGGGCAACGCCGGGTCTCTCAGCTAGTCTTCATTATATACATTGCCAACCGGGTGGAGATGACCCAATGTCAGGCTTGTACAGCATTATGTGTAACAGCCGGGATCACTCATGTAATCAGCATTGTAGTTGACAGGTGCCTGCTGAAGCTGGTAATCAGGCGGGGCCAGGTAGCTAGGATTGCGGTTTACCAAGTTTTCAGTCACGGTCGGCAGGTTATTGCAATAGTATTGGAGAGCCGGTGTTGGTACCTGTACACTGCAGGGTCGGGAAGTACCTTCAGGTACTGTATGAATCTTAAATGGATGAAGCCCGACCTTTCTTCTTTTGAAGTTGCCATGAGCAAACATATCCGACAAAAACTGATAACACAGACCAATATCCTCTTGTACAGGTATCTCCTCTTGTCTTCTCAAGAAATGTACTGTACATGAGAGAAGACATAGAATAAAAATGTTTTAATGAGCTTTAGGGTATTTTGACCCTCTAAGGAGTCCAAAACAGTAGGCCTGACTCCAACGGGACACCGTACTGAATGTGTGTGCAGACGCAGAAGTGCCCGTGCCAAAAGCCAGGGAAATCAAAAGATATGGCTTGCCGAGGTGAGGGAAACAACTTTCAGGCGTGGTTGCCAGGACTTACGGAATATCCTGAGTGGTATGAGAGTACCCTCAATACACTCGATGCTCCATACAACTGAGAGAATATGAGTGCTATTTTTATTCTTCCAGTATTGTAACTGTGCATTAAAACATTATTATGCTATGTCTTTCTCATGTACATTTCTTGAGGAGACAAGAGGATTGCTGATATTGACCAGTTTTTACCCAATATTGGTCTATCTACCATCTTTACCATTGTGAGTGCTTTATTTCACATTATAGCACTGCACACATTGGTTTTATTTTTGTTTTATTCATCTTATATATTATTCACATTCACTCAATTGCGCCTTTATTTTTGTAATCAATGTTTTACATGGTTCTAGGGAACGTTTATTTAGGCAGCACTGAGGAGAACTATATTTGCTTTAAACAATTTATTTGGTGGAACAGTCAGTTAGCGCTACTTTGTATGTTGTGATTTATGGCTATTCCTAGGAGCAACATCTGAGAGATTCACCCCATTTGTAACAATACACTTTGTTGTTTCACGAGTTTTATGCACATGAAGTTTTTATATGCACTCATAAGATTAAATAAGATCACATTGTCTATTTACACTGTGTCAACATGGAAGAAAAGTACACATCCATATTATCCAAAGGGAATTCAAAGTACATTGATTTAGATACCATATTCTCAGGTAACAAGGTCTCACTAAAGAAAGAGACATGTATTTCTTAGCGGAAGGATTCTCTCAACTAGAGAGATTACTATTGACTGAGTCCATTAAATGGTGGGATTTGATCACTTTGAAGAAATATCTGCAAATTGAGCAAATCCCCAGAGGACTCAGATTTTTAAAACAACCAACTTTTGATTTGGAATATTCTTAGAAGCTTGGAACAATATTCAGGATAATTGTCGTTTTAACTTATGAGGCTCATTGTGGCCCATCATAAAAAGACTCTCAATAGGATTGATGTTCAGGTAAATTAATTAAAAGAGAAACTAGACCCGTATGAACATCTACCAGAGTTTAAGGCAAGGGACAAAGAAATACAAGCCAAAATAGGTAAATCAGAATAGTCTAAAAATTTAAAGCGCGACAGCAGATTGAAAAAAAGCAGCTGTAAGAGCTGCATTGAGACGCTACGTCTCCATGCAGCTCTTACAGGCGTTCGTACATTGTACATATACATTTTTTTTTTTACGGGTATTTTTCCTTTATTGGGTTTTTGCAAGGGAGGTACAAGTAGTAACAGCAGTCACAGCTGGTAAACAGCAAAGAGGCAAGAACAAAAAATGTAGCACTCGAAACCCTCAAAATAGTAATATGACAATATTAAAAATAATCTTTAATGTTATACTGATTAATATAATGGGTTTTAAAATTCCACAAGGACACACATATATTAACCCAGAGTGGTGGGGTGGGAAGCATCGATCATTCTGTAGATTTCGGAGATTAATCCTCACTGATATTCTTCTTTTAGGGAGAGAGATTCAAGAGAGAGATTCAAATCTGGTTTGCGCTGGGAATTTAGAGTTTGGAGAAAGAGCTTGCAGGAAGTGCTGAGAAAGAGCTTGCAGGAAGTGCCGTACATATACATTTTAATACTAGTGTACATATGCAGGGGGTCTCCTGAGCTGGACCGCATTTGTTTCAGCCTCTGGGACCCCCTATTCCATGAGAGACAGGCCCTGTTATGGGGTGCCGGTATCCCCTGTGCTTTTAAAGCTGCATTAATGTAATTTTTATTAATAGTGTGCATGAGCAGGTGGTCTCCCGAGATGAACCGCATTGATTTCAGTCTCGGGGACCCTCTGCTTCCTGAGATACAGGCGTAGATATGGGGTGCCGGCATCTGCTCCATTATTTAAATGCCCCTCGTCAAATGACGCGGATGCTTTAAAAATGACGGTGACACTCGCATCCGATGCCCCATACTGAGGCCTTTAAATCGGGGAGGAGGGGGTCCCTGAGCCAGAAATCAAAGCGGTTCAGCTCAGGAGACCCCCTGCCTCCGCACCCTATTAAAAAAAATACATTAAAGCAGCTTCATTACCTTAGCGGCTAGCCGCTAAGGCAATGAAGGGGTTAAGGCCCAATTGCAGCTTTTTTGGTGACAATTGCCCCCAATAAACCTTGCAATATGTGCTACCCACCCAACCCCTGTGCCCCCAACAACCCGTATACCCAGCTAACATACATTACATTTATTTTGTCTTTGCATTTTAAGGCATAGGAATGTTACTATAGACTGGCGGGGGCCCTTGGATGGTCCCCGCGGGTGCCCGGGGGACCTCGGGTGGTCCCCGCATGTTTTCGGGGATCCCTGCTGGACTAATACAACCAATCAGATTGGGGATATAGATTCCACAAGCTGATTGGCTGAAGTAACATGTGATGGCAGCCATGTTGCAGCCATGTTGCTTTTGGTGAATTCTGATTGGGTGTCTTCCCTTCCTCTCCATGACGTTACCAAAAAAACAAACATTTGCACTCAAATCGGAGCACACACACACTTTTACACACACACGCACACGCACGCGCACGCACACACACACACACACACTGTTACACACTCTCACACACACTCTCACACACACTCTCACACACTCACACACACACTCTTACACACATACATACTCTTGCACACTGACACACACACACTCTTACACACACACTTTTACACTCTCACAGACACACACACACACACACACACACACAAACGGGGATCGGACACATGGTGGGCCAATCGGAGCAGGGGGGGCGAAATCAGAGCAGGGGGTACAAAATCGGAGCAGGGGGGGCAAATCAGAGCAGGGGGGGCAAAATCAGAGCAGGGGAGCCAAATCGGACTATGGGGGCCAAATCGGACTGGGGGGAGGGGGGGCAAATCGGAACTAAGGGAGGCATGGAGCTATACTTACCTTACTCGCTCCATGCAGGAAAAGGGGCCTTCTCACTGTGCAGCTCAGATAGAGATTGGCTGCGCGCCAACCAATCATGTTGGTGGATTTTTATTTATTTATTTATTTTCCCCCAGCGCGCAGCTGTCACCCTGTGGTGACCAGTTTTGTCAAGGGGATGGCGCACGGCCCGGCAAACCCCCTGTTGGTGGCCCTGACCACACGCGCTTGTCACCCTGTGGTGACCAGTTTTGTTGAGGGAATGGTGCACGGCCTGGCAAACCCCCTGCTGGTAGCCCTGACTGCACACGCCCCCCCTAAATAATCCTGCACCCCCCAGAGCCCCAGTTTGCGCACCACTCAGAGGTTTTGCGCGACACACCTACACACTGCAGCCAACACACTAACGTGTCGCGACACACAGTTTGGAAAGCTCTGATGTAGAGGAAAGCACAATGACACTAGATTTTCTAGTCAGAAAAGGCCTTAAGGTTATGACTAACCTTAAAACTTGCCCCGCAAATCAAGCATCCCAATAGCCTGCACTCATGGTTACTGTCCCACACTCAGTCACTCCTACCACCCATTGTGACCAAGCACTGCCATCTACAGCACTTATTCCCTCACCTGCTGTCTCTGTAAGTTTCCCATCAAACCTCTTCGATTGTAAGCTCTTCGGTGCAGGGATTTCCTTTCCAATTGTCTAATTTTGCTGCAATTATTGTATTATTATAATTCCCTATACTGTATTGTTTGTTGAACAGGTTCGCGCCACGTTACGATAATCTATTCATGGGGTCTGTGAGGAGGACCATGTTTGGAGGAGTGGTGTTCTTGGTGCGGGCCTGGTCCTACAGTATGGTACCGCTATGTAGATGATATTTTTTTCATGAGAAGTAGCACTAAAGAAGAAATTCATTAACAGTCTAAATTGTAATGACTGGAATTTGAATTTTACATACGATTTAAGTAGAACAAATATCCAGTTTTTGGATTTACATCTTTATATGGAAGACAATGTAATTAAATGTAAAACTCATTCCAAGTCCATAGATTGTAGCACATATATAGATCGGACAAGTTGTCATCATAGGGATTGGATAAACAACATTCCCTGTGGACAACTGAGAAGAGTGAACAGAAATTGCACATCAGATGCCATATGTCTGGAACATGAATGATAGTTGCAACAAACAGGTAGGCAATGGTTCAAAATTAACAGAAATCCAATGGATAAATTATGTCAAGTTATGCACTTTAAAAATACAATTTCTTAATGTTGGACAATTACTCATAGTACAGGTTTGCACGCTTTTGCCGCCATCGACTGCCGGTTGTGACACCACACACCCTTAGGTACACTGGACACTTTTTATGTTTTATCATACTTATAAAATATTAGTATGAAAAAACGTCTATTTGTACCCTAAAAGGATATTTAGCAATTATTAACAATATTATTTGACCAAATATGTATCCTTGAATAACCTTAATTGTAATCTTACTTACAAATGTGAGTTTTATTGGTATTGAGAGAACTAAGGATACTATGAGGTTAGACAATAAGGATCTCTTGTTGTTGCACCATAAAAAAAATCCAAATGTATCATTTGCAGACTACATTTTTGGCTGTAATGATCATACTAGCATCTTTGCTGCTCCATTGCTTGCCTATACACATTCTTTCATAAATATCATGTTTGACCACTAGAGGCCCCCCGAGATTAATATTGAATGAATTACTGAAGAACCAATAGGGAACCTTCACAATACCTTTAAATACCGGATGTTTGTAGGAGTGCTTTCCAGCCTCGACAAAGCCTCCAGCGAAACGTACATCGGCATTAGGCGTACTGACGTCAGTGGGAGCAATAACAGAGACTACCTGTCCGCCACCCACGCTTACTGACCAAACTTTGTTTTCTATCTCCTACGTTTGGAGTTGATACGGTATACAGATTGAACTTGTCGGTATACTCAGGAGGGGGTTGTAAGGCGCCTTAAGTGTCGAGGGAGTTTATGATCACCCACTGATTCATTAGCAGCGCAGTGTAAGTCGTGACAGTTAGAGACATAGTATCAGACGCTTCCAACCTGCTACTTTGTCCAGCCACGCAGTGTGTATGTTACCTCTATTTTCACTGCTTCTTAAACTGTGACACAACGGGTTCATCACCCCACCTGGAGATATTATATAAAATCTTTTTAGCAGATTGTTCCATCCTGAGCATATAAGGTGCTCTTTATGCAAGGAATATACAGCCAGGTGGCTCATTAAGTGGGACCTGACTCAGGTTTTCTGGGCATAAAACGTTGTCACTAGTGACATCTTGTCAGACAATACGAGCCTGCCAACCTGTCTGACTCGCGGCCCTGCAACTACTACACACCCACTTCATACATTGGTTAACATCTGTGTAGCACATAGTACTCTACTTACCTGCTTCCAATATTGCGGCACCACCTCTACGCAGTATTACCTTTATAGATTTCCTTATATGTCAATAGAGACATCTTGACAGACGTGTACAGTCTGCCTTGTTGTCCAGACATAAAACATATCGATGGACATTTATCTGTTGAGGTGGGTTATGACATTTAATAGAAGCATCCTAGCTTCCGTCCACCACCTTTATACATCAATGGACATACAGTGTGTATCCATTTTGAGATATCTCCATGAGGAAGGTATGATACATTGTGAGCATACCAATCTGTTTTGCTGAGCTTTTTAGCCAGTCATACTGTACGAACACATAACAGATCTTATTGGTTTGTGGCTCACACCCATCATCCCGTTTTTCCGCCACTCATTAACTACACATTGGTTGGTTGTGTGACTGAGAGTCTATTGGTATCATTGTGGTTATTTACCCTATATTTCACCAACCTCCCCCCCCCCACCCCACCCTTTTTAATATTTTGCTATATTGTTCAGGTACACTGAGGTTTATGCACTGATCTATATTTTAATTGAGGATTCCTCCCAATAAAGTTTATTTTAATGTATTCATCATTAGAATTAATTTAGTTTACTTACCTTTATCTCCAGGTCTTAGATCCGGTAGTATCAGTTCACTAGCCAATACAGAGTGCTCTCAGCATAGGGGTTCTTTTCTTTAGTTCAGCTGTTCAAACTAAAAGAATATTTAGCAATTATTAACAATATTATTTGACCAAATATGTATCCTTGAATAACCTTGTTTTACCTTTTATCTCACTTTTTACATAAACATAATTGTAATCTTACTTACAAATGTGAGTTTTATTGGTATTGAGAAAATTGAGGATACTATGAGGTTAGACACTAAGGATCTCTTGTTGTTGCACCATAACAAATCTAAATGTATCATTTGCAGACTACATTTTTTATGAATCTGTCGATCTTATGCCTTTTTTAAATAGATTTTTTAAATATTGTTTTACAGGATTGTGTTATGTGATATAGTATCTTTATTAGTAGATCTGTAAACAATGTGTTTGTGTGTATATGATCAATGTATGTGTGCACACATATATTTTCTTCTTCCTTTTTTATATTTCAATTTTTTACTAAATATGTATACTGTATTTTGTATACCGGTATATTGTTTTATGATTGTATTGACACTGTATCTTTAATAGTAGTTTAGTAAACAATGGCAGAGATACATCTTCAGTATTTATACACACACACACACACACACACACACACACACACACACACACACACACACACACACACACACCCCTACTCCAGTATATATTTCAGAATGTTTGTCTGTGTGTCTCATGATGCCTGCCCAAACTATAAGACCTAGAATAGCCAAACTTGGAAGTATTACCTTATGTATCAAAATAAGATGAACAGTCATGGTTTGGATCCTCTCAAACACTGCTGTTAGGAACGTTAGAGTTATTACAATTTCTCAAGAAAGTCAGCCACTGGCTATTGTACCTGGTAGACGACGGGGCAATTCACTAAGCAGTTATAACTGCTTTTAAGTACGATAAATGGCTTTTAAGACCGATACTGCCTGCTGCACGATTCACTAAGCAGTGATAACAGTGCTTTATCAGCCGTAAAAGACATTTTTAAAGCCAAAAAAAATTAACAAAAATACGTCCGATCAGGCAAAAAAACGCTAAACGCGCCGTTTTGTTCCAGTCAGTGTGATTCACTAAGCAGTGATAAATGAATCATACTTTAAAAGCACGCCATATTTTTGCACTAGCTAAAGGCTGGTGCAAAAGAAATGGAGCAACAAAAAAAATCATTGTTTACGTTTTTTTAACCACACAATTAATACAACAGGCTAGTGGGTGTCCCTGGGTGATCCCCGCGGGAGTTTGGGGGTCCCCGCTGGCCTGCGGTACCAATAGTGTGGCCAAAGAAACATAACACCCAATACTTTGCAATAAATAAACCCCCCCTGCCCTCTAGTACATACAGTACAGTAATGGGCAAACTTACTATTATCCAGATATGGATAATAGTGCATTTGTCCATTACAAATAAAACATTAAGCTGCAGAAATAAAATAAATAAAACTTACACTCGCCCCTGCCAGGCTGCCACGATGATGGCCGTCCTTATCCTCATTACCGTCCATGCCCTCCATTGCCACAAACAATGCAGTACAATCAAAAATACAATCTAAAGTCCCCTAACCCCTTAATCACCTTAGTGTTTAGTAACCGCTATAGTAATTAAGGGGTTAACCCACCCTCTTTTACTACCCACCCAGGAGTCCTAACCACCCTCTCCAGGCAACTACCCCACCCCCTTTCACCCATTCATTGGTACAGTGGGTACATCATGTCCATATAATATGGGTCTGATTTACCACTGTAGCAAGAAATGGTGAAGGAATAAAAAAAACAGGCCCAAATTAAACAACATTACATTGCAAAATGAACATATTTATAATGCCAATCAAACAATTGAATGGCACAGTGGGTACATCATGCCCATATAATATGGGAATGATTTAGCACTATGCCAATCAATGGTCAAGCAAAAAAAAAAAACAATCACAAACAAGATCAAATGCATTCAAAACAATCTCAAACTAAAAACAAATAGAGAAGTAAACCGAACAAAATTACCACCAATCAATTAGTCCAATCCAAAATAAAGACCAGAATAAACAATTACCACGACTAAATAAAATAAATATCTAAATAAACTGCATCATTCCAAATCAAAAGTCAAAAAATAATCCAATATCAAAAACCAAATACCAAACAAAAGCCAGAAATAAACAATTTAAAACACCAGCAAAAATGCTTGAACACTACATCAATATGCAATATAAATAGCATATCAATTTAAAATCAAAGAACCAATATACATTTAAAATACATACAAGAAAGCCTTTGCCAAAACAACCGTCGCTTCTTACTGTATGTATGTGTAGCCCAAATGAGGCTGCACAGGCTTTTATAAACCTGTGACACCACATTTGAGTGCAAATGGTTCACACGCCTCTGATGTTTTTTATTTTTTTGGTGACGTCATGTAAAGGAAGGGAAGCCAGCCAGTCAGAATGGCCGTGCTTCCTTTCCCTTTAACATGACATCACCAAAAGCAACATGGCTGCCGTCACATGTTACTTCAGTCAATCAGATTGTGGGAACAATATCCCCAATCTGATTGGTTGTAGTAGACCAGCAGGGACCCCTTAACACACTCGGGGAACTCCCGAGGGTCCCCGGATACCCGCGGGGAACATCCGAGGGCCCCCGCCAGCCTAAAGTAACATTCCTATGCTTTAAAAAACAAAGACAAAATAAATGTAATGTATGTTAGGGGGCATAGGGGTTGTTGGAGGCACAGGGGGTGGGTGGGTAGCACATTTTGCAAGGTTTATTGGGGAAAAAACACAAATGGCGAACAGAATCACCCAGGTCCCTATTGGCACGCACTCATGATGCACAAGTATAATTAACAAGGATACATATCCATTAATTTCAACCAAAATTCCCACTACCCCAATGAGGGTTTATCAACAGTAACAGACAGACAGTCTGTATAAAAACAGAAAATAACAAAACTTTAATGTTGACAGATAGTCACGCCGCAGCAAGTGTAAGTATGTACAGGTGAGTTAAAAAAGGAATAAAAAGTATCCCCTGAGGGGAGGTGTATCAGGTGGAAAGTTAGTAGTGAAATCAATCGGGTTAATACACCTCCCCTCAGGGGATCGTTTTTATTCCATTTTTAACTCAACCTACACTTGCTGCGGCGTGACTATCTGTCAACATTAAAGTTTTGTTATTTTCTGTTTTTATACAGACTGTCTGTCTGTTACTGTTGATAAACCCTCATTGGGGTAGTGGGAATTTTGGTTGAAATTAATGGATATGTATCCTTGTTAATTATACTTGTGCATCATGAGTGCGTGCCAATAGGGACCTGGGTGATTCTGTTCGCCATTTGTGTTTTTGCTTTATCTCCTCCCTACGCACCTGGAGCCTTATACTTGATTGTTTGTTTTTGGTACTGAGCGATAGCTGTATTTTTGTGTGTTCAAGGTTTATTGGGGGCAATTGCCACAAATAAAGCTGCAATTGGGCCTTAACCCCTTCATTGCCTTAGCGGCTAGCCGCTAAGGCAATGAAGCTGCTTTAATGTATTTATTTTTTAATGGTGTGCAGAAGCAGGGGGTCTCCTGAGCTGCACTGCTTTGATTTCTGGCTCAGGGACCCTCTCCTCACCAATTGACAGGCCCCGGTATGGGGCATCGGATACCAGTGTCGCTGTCATTTTGAAAGCGTCCGCGTCACACGATGCGGGACATTTAAATAATGGAGGAGATACCGGCACCCCATATCTGGGACTGTAACTCGGGAAGCAGAGGGTCCCTGAGGCTGAAATCAATGCGGTTCATCTCGGGAGACCACCTGCTCATCCACACTACTAATAAAAATTACTTTAATGCAGCTTTAAAAGCACAGGGGATACCGGCACCCCATAACGGGGCCTGTCTCTCATGGAATAGGGGGTCCTCGAGGCTGAAACAATGTGGTTCAGCTCAGGAGACCCCTGCATATGTACACTAGTATTAAAATGTATATGTATACTGCACGATCGCCTGTAAGAGCCATGCATGGAGATGCAGCGTCTCCATGCAGCTCTTACAGCTGCTTTTTTTTCAATTAGCTATCGTGCTTTAGAATTTTAAGCACGATAGTGGGGGGGGGGGGGTTGAACAGCTTGCGTGATCGAGCTTGTTTTTGCCCGCACTAACCAAATGCGCTTCACTTCTTAGTGAATCCTGCGTCTGGCTTCATTTTTTATCGTAGGATTACACATTTCCCAATCGGGCACAAAAGCTCACTGCTTAGTGAATCACCCCCTATGTATCTGGCACGTGACATCATGCTGGTAACACCATAATGCACAGGGTCTGGTGGCAGGTAAGGAGAGTCACATAGCTATACATTTTACACAGAAAGCAGACGAAGAAAAAAAGAGAGAAATGTGGCACGTGAGGAGAACGTAAGAATGCTGATAAGGAGAGAGAGGCAGAAAGAATTGGGGACATCATAAAGTATTAAAGGAAAGTGATGAGAGACATGAGGGGGAGAGAGAAGGGAGTAGGGGGGTGAGAGGAGGGAGGAAAAGGAGAAAGATGGAGAGAGGGAGAGAGAGAGAAGGGGAGGGAGGGAGAAGGGGAGGGATGGAGGGAGGGAGGGAGAAGGGGAGGGAGGGAGGGAGAAGGGGAGGGAGGGAGACCCATGTGAAGCTGGGCTTTATGACTTTACTTGTTACATTTTAGATTTCATGTTACAAAAGGCGTACAGTGCTTGTTACAGAAAAAATGATCGCAAAATGACATACGTACGGTACATGGGGCTAGAGTTGGATAGTTATACATTTTAAGGGAATAAAACAGAAAACCGATACATTGAAATAGTACAAGAATCTTGTAGTCAAGCCCTCAGGGGCTCATGAGATACATAACAATATGAGACCCCCACTCACACATGTGGCCCCCTGGTTATATGTCTCTGTGTGGCTTAAACACAGATTCGTATCCCATAATTATTGGATCTGTCAGCGATAAAACATTCCTATGACCCATTTCTCTGTGTTTTTTTGTTTTTTTTACCACAGACACTTTTTTTTTACTTGCTATTTTAGGAGAGAATTCTTTATTTTCTAATGTAATCGGTATCAAATTCTAAATAATTATTTCCAAGTAGTTAACAGATTCTTGGTACCCCATCATTTCTGGGAGCATAAGTATTGGGTATCACATTTGATATTCCCTTGTGTAACCTTGAGAGCGATATTAATTATCTGTTCTGTGTCATTGTACCAGTTTTCACATTATGATAACCTATTCTGGTCAATTTATACACGCTTTATATAGTTGATACAGTTTTTACATGGGACGTTTCTGAAGGTTGTACAAAACTCTAATTATTCCTAAATCTTTCTGGCCTGTAATGATACAGGTACTCTTTCCTGTGTATAGCCCTCAGGGAATCTCTGGTTTAAGGAATGTATATGAGGATTTTGAAGCTCACAGACCCTTGGTCACAGCATCTCTGTGACACGTTGCTCTGCCTTACCTGTCATTTTAATGTAAATATTTAGGGAGAGTTGGTTCCTGCAAGATGCATTTTCTGACTTGTTTGTTTACCAGTTAAGCATGCAACCATATTTTGTTATGACCCTAGCCCTTACTGCAAGAGGGAAGCAGAATAAAAAGTTCATTTAGTAAGAAGGTTACACTCTTGCTTGAAATACTGCACACAAACGTTTTACCCTTACATGGCTTAATCATGACAGCCCTTTCTGTATACACATAGTATAATATGGATATCAATGTATAAGCTTATAGGGGTCCATGTCAAAATGGATTTGAAGCAAAAAGTGGCACTGTGTGCTCATTTGCATGTCATTTCCCAGAATCCCTTGCTGCAGTGGAAGCACTGTATACTGGGTGATAATGGTGAAAGGCAGGGATGCAGACCTGCCTAAGACATGCAAATGAGCACACAGTAATATTTCCATTTGCTATATCCTTTTTTTTGTCGATTTTTTTACCCACCATAACTTAACTAATATATATATATATACTAGCTGATATACCCGGCGTTGCCTGGGATTGCAGGGGCGGGTGCGTGAAGGGCGGGTGCGTGAAGGGCGGGGTGGGAAGGGGGGGTGCGTGAAGGGTGGGGTGGGAAGGGGGGGTGCGTGAAGGGCGGGGTGGGAAGAGGGGTGAAGGGAGGGGGTGGGGGGTGAAGGGCACGGGGAGGGGGCAAAGGGCAGGGGCAGGGGTAGGGGGTGTGGGGCGATGGGCAGGGGTAGGGGGCAAAGGGCAGGGGTAGAGGGTGGGGGGTGAAGGGTAGTAGGGTGAAGGGCAGGGGTGGGGGGTGAAGGGCAGAGGGTGGGGGGCAGGGGGTGAAGGGCAGGAGTAGGGGGTGGGGGGACACCACACACACCACACACACACACACACTCTCTCTCTCTCTCTCTCTCCCTCCTGTACCCCCCCCCCCCACACGTGGCGCCGCCCTGCATCGGCTCCCGGATGAGGGGAAGCGCGGTTCGGCCCTCCTTCCACACCGCCACTTAGGCTCCTCCCCCCTCTCTCCTCAAACCGGCTCCCGGACGTAGGGAACGCCGGCAACGGCCCCTAACCCAGCCGCAACGCTCACTTCCCTTCCCGGCGCTCCCTTACCTCCCGGGCGTCTCCCTTACCTCCCCGGTGCTACCCTTCACTGGCCGCTGGGGGCCAAGCCCCTCCTCGGATCTGCGCCAGTCCCACTCTCCACCACCTCTCCCTCCCCGGTTCGTGTGTGTGTGTGGGAGGGACATTTTTACTCCCTGCCACAATTTGTGCCTCCCTTTCCACACCCCTACTCCCTGCCCTTCACCCCCTACCCCCCTGCCCCTCACCCACCCTACCCCCTGCCTTCACCCCCCCCCCTACCCCTGCCCCTCACCCCCCCTACCCTGCCCTTCAACCCCCCCTACCCCTGCCCTTCACCCCCCCCTACCCCTGCCCTTCACCTACCCCCACTACCCTTCACCTACCCCTGCCCTTCACCTACCCCTGCCCTTCACCCCCCCCACATCTGCCCCTCAACCCACCCCCCGCTACAATATGACACCCTGCCCCTCAACCCACCCCTACCCCTTTTGGAGAAAGTAAGGTGTTTGACAACAATGGTTGGGCACACAGAGCTTCATTTCAGCTTCTAAGGCCTCGTTTGGGTTTCGGGGGACAATTTACCATAAGTTGGACTCCTTGCTTTGTGTGAGGTTCGGTAGTGGGGGTTGCCTTAGCGCAAAATGGGATAGATACCTCTTATAGGTACCCCAAATTCCACCAAAGGTCCTTACGTGTTTTTTGTACACTGGCCGTGGCCAACTTGTATCGCCTCCACTTTGAGTGTTTGCTGGTGTATTTGAGTAAACCTCGCTATCCAATAGAATAACCCCAGAGATTGGCCTCCTCCAGTACCAATGGTGGCATTTAGCGGGGTTAGCAGTTAGTCCAGCAGATCCGAGACTGGGCGTCGAGCACACACTTGGACTTTGGAGGTGGGCTTGCCAATCTTCAATATGGTATTACACATCATCCAGGTAGGCAGCAGCATGACCGAGCATGTGGTTGTAAAAATTTTATCATACATTCTTTGGAACCTGTTGGCGGAGCTCCATGTAAGCCAAAAGGCAGCACCCTACTACGATGAGGCCGAGTCGGGGGTTGAAGAAGGCTGTCCCATTTTCTTTTGGCCCTTATCTGGGGGACCTGCCAGTACACCTTTTGTTTAGGCTAGGGTTGTCGAGATATCGGGCTTTGCCATCTCTCATACACAGTTCATCTACCCTGGGCATAGGGTAGGAAGTCAAATGTTGACCGTGCCAGGCGTTGGAGTTTCCGGTAGGCCATTGACAAAACCCCTTAGTTGTCCATCTGGCTTTGGGACTGAAGTATAGGCCTGTTCGCACCCACTTTGGGATCTCCTCAATACGCATAGTTTTAGCATTTTTTTTTGCCTTTTGAAACTCTGTATAGCTCTCTTTTTGTGGTCCTGTGGGATTCGGTCGGTTTTTAAGGTTGAACCATCGGACCCACGGATTCAAGACTCAGGTCATGTTCAATGTCGCTGGTCTACCTGGCTGTATGTAGAGAAGATATTTCTTTTTTCTGCCTTCACTAAATTCTGTCAACCTCTTGTTTACTGATGAAACAGACCACGGTTTAGCTATGTGCAACCTCTGGGTCAGTTCTTGAATGCTCTGACGGACACTGTGGGTTACTAGGGTGACAAGAATTCTATCTTTCCAAGGGCTTGAGTGAGGTTTATATGGTAAATTTGCATCAGTTTTCCTCCTACCTGGCTGGTCTTTACCTTATATTTATCTCCCACTCTTTCCAACACCTCATTGGGCCCCATGCCATGTTAGCAAAGGAATTTAACTTTCCACGTGTGGGATGCCAAAATAGTACCCTATCACCCTGGAAAAAAATTCTGACCCTAGCACCCTTTATTATACGATTATCCTCTGCTTCGTTGAGTCTCTCTCCAGTGTTCCCTCACTATGGGTAGGACTGCAGCAACTGCGGTCCTGCATCTGGGACAACATGCTGCTCTTTACCTTCTGTAAACGGTGGTACCTCGGGTTCCCAAGTCTCTGTGGCTATATTCCAGTAAGCCCCTGGGCTGTCCGCAATACATGCAAGTTTCAAAACGGGGAGAAGCCCTGTGGATGATTGGTGGAACGTTCACTAATGGCAAATGAACAGGTTACGGTACAAACAATCGCCGTTTTCCCATCGTTTATGACGAGCCGCCCGCTCGGTAACACTGCTCTTTAAGGTTTTATTATAACCTGTTCCACAAAACCACTCTGTCTGCTTGGTATGATAACTTGAGTTCTGAGCATGCGATTTTAGGAGTATTATCAAACCTTTTGTTACGGTGACAGTAAACGTGTTCCCCTGTGGTTCAAAGATAGAATATACTTTAGGATGTCAACCGCGGGAAAAACAGCATACTGCAACTGCTTTATTATGTTTGTGCAGAGTGTGCACGTAGGGAAACTGCCTCCGGTATCGGTGGCATAATCTATATTACCAAATAAGCTGATGTTCCCGCTAGAGACGTTATTAGGGGTCCTATAGATCCATAGCATCCGGTCAATATGAGTACCTCTTATTATGGGAAGGGGGTACCAATGGGCTGCGTAGCGCCTTGGAACGGTGGGCGGTGATCTGACCTGCTGGGCATGAGGAACAATATTCGTATTTCTGGCCAGAACCCAGGCCCTATGAAGCTTAGTGGAGAACCTTTTCATTTTGTCTTGTTCCACCCATAGGTGTCCCCAAGGATGACTATGTGCGAGGTGTAGAACACTCCATTACGAATGTCCGTCGTAACACCAACATTGTTTAGTTGTTAACTGATTCTTCTTTTTCTCAACCCGATATATCTAGGTCGTTCTCTCTACCTCGCCAAGTCTAGGGGTAAGCAAGCCGACCTGATTAGAGTTGGCCAAGAGTAATATTAGCCCCGTATGATTCCCTAGAGGGTGTAGCTTGCTACCTCTAATGTGGGGTCCCCACTGGGCCTTCTTAAAACTCAGGATGACCTCTAGGTCAGAGCGGGTGTTATCCGGTTCTGGGGGTAAGTGTCTGATACAACATCCTGATTTGGGGTGATTCCCTACCAAGTAGATGATGGTAGTGGAATTTTACAGCACTCCTCCTTTTACCCCTTCTTATTTGGGCCCTCGTCAACCTCCATTTCTGAAACGGGAAAGTGATTTACTTTCTCAATACTTCTTTATGGGCCGCTATTGAACTCTGGGCGCTATCTGAGCGGGGGACCACATTTGTTAGAAAATGGAAAGTCCGGCCTATTAAAACAATCATGCTGCCAGTTTGGGCTTACATACACCCACCTTGCAAATCTAAAGAACTCAAACTCTGTTTTGAAAAAAAACATCACAGTGGAATATTCGTATGATTATCCCATGTATACAACAAAATTGCCAGCTATTGTGAACTGTATTCCCTGGTTTTTCTTAATGGGCAAGAGGTATTCGGACACTAGTGTGACCATCTCCCAGAGTCCAGAAGTGCCGCAACCCTCCTACCATTAACATCTTACAATGCCACAGATGTTATATTAGGGGTCTCTCTGGCGCTCAGTGGGCGCATACATTGGACAACAGCGAATAAGGTTTCCACGCTGTGGCATGCATGGTCTCATCATTTAGGGCAGATGTTTGCTGTGTGGCCCCTCTCATGACAATTTACACATTCTAGGTACATAGTCTGTGCTCCCACTTAGAGCTCCTTTCCCGGTGCCCCAGTTGGCTATTGCCTCTAGGTGCGAACACGTGTTTGTTGGTGTAAAGCGTGAAGGTGGTTCGCCGCTCTTCAGTCCCCTAACCCCGGTGTAACCGTTTACCGTCTTGAAGGTCCTGGAACCTGGGTCGTGTGGGTGCTCCACGATATGGGGAGTTCGGGGGTGCTTCTCCTTGCTGCATTGTACCTTTCGTACGACGGAGTCCACAAGCCTCATCCGGCATGGGGGGTAACTCCGACTGACCCTGTGCTTTAATGCAGAGACTGGGAAGTTTCTCAGAACTGGTCAGACACAACCTCGTCCCGGATGTGGCTTGCCGAGTGATCTCGGGTATTGTAGCCTATCGGGTCGAGGTTGATGAGGTTCATACATCTGCTTCGGGTGGTGGCTTAGTCCATCCGTGAAGGGACCTATGCGGTCAAACCTTTTGGGCGGCGAACAGCCGTTGTTACGACGCGAGCGGGGAGGATCTCGAACTTCCAATTTTGCATGACGTTAGCTTGTGGATGCTCTAGATACAAATAAGCGCGTCTGGTTTCGGCCGTCTTAGGGGGTGCGTTGGGACCAGCCCACTAGACTTCTGGCCATCCTCATCTCTGTGCCGTGCGTTCAAACGTAGGAGAAGTATAGCTTCCGCACATCATCCGGGGTCCCATCTTCTGAAAGGTAGGGCTTGCCCTGGTCATTTTCGGAACTGGGGCTGGCCGGGCCAGTGGCTAAGGTGACTGAGTCCCCGCCAGGATCTCGGAGTTCCTTGCTTGTAAGCCCTGAGCGAACCGCTGTTGATCCTCTCTAGCAAGCGGTTTGTCTCTTGCTGTTGTCATTCGCCTTGTTGCAGGCTCATTCGGTCTTCTGCGGACCATGTCGCTTACCACGCCCACCACGTTTCCATCTGTTTGGAAGAGAGAGAAAAAACTTTTGTTTTTTCTTTTGTGTTTGTTTTTCTTAAACGTTTCTTTTAACCCCCCAGACCTGTTTAGTGGTCTGCCAGACATTACTCCCACCATATGACAACACGCTTCTCCGGGGCTCCCTGCTTGTCCGGGACGTTAGAAACGGTCTTTTGCGGGTTGGATAGTTAAATGAGAGGCGTCACTCGTACTGTTCCTTAAAAAACGGCTGGCCGTTGTTATTATTCAGTCCCGAGGCCTGCTGACTACCACAGTGCAATACAACAACACATCAAAACAAAATGCTGCTCACTCCTAGCGCGATGACTAAGCTATTAGATTTCCCTACTCATGGGTCGTGAATGGCCTTTTCCCACTTTCCAACACAAAACGAAGGTACTTTTGCAGAGTATGCTCGAAATGAACAGACACAATTGTACCTGTGTCGGGGAGGGGCTTCTCCCACCTGTTCATCAGCCTTCCAGGCTACTGGGGAGAGACAAGAGCCAAAGGAAATCAGTCTTACATAACTGATTTCTAATTAGCAGAAGGTGATCAGATCCTCTCAGTCTTCCACGCTTGCCCAAAACTGTGAGATGGAGTGCGGTATTATAAGGCTGGCATTACCTCCCAGGTCCAAAGGATAGAACTGTCAGTATCCTGGGCACCTATATATGGAATTCTTTACCATCCCTGTTATGTCACACTAATATACACGCGCGCGGTATATAATCTATATTCGTATTTTTATAATGGGTGATCCCCTTGTATGCCACACAACTATACCATAATTAGTTGGATCCTCTGCTTGAAATCCAGAGTCTTCCTTTATAAACTCATGTTTCTCCCCTACTCTTTTATGTAATCCACCTCTTTAAATCTGAACTGATAACTCATTGGTGAATCAATGGTTGTAGAAACTGGTTGCAGAACCTTGATTTAGTCTGGTACTTAAAAAAGTGTTACATTCCAGTTCTGTGTTCATATAGTAAGCACTTTGAGATGTGGATTTGCTGTCTTACTTACAAATCTGCACATTTACATATTTGTTAATATTTGAAAGAATAAATATTCACATTTAAACTACCCTGGATGTAATCACAGATGAAATATGTTTAATGGCTAGTTCCTTATTACTTGGGTCCAACAATACACCTATTTTTGGTTCCAATAATTACGAATGTACGAGCTAACAGCTGACTTCACTCTGTCAGTAAAATGGCCGAGACACAGGCCAAAGATGAATACTCAGGGTCATTCCGAGTATTCTTGGCCGAATTAGAAACTAGAATGAAAAAGTGTTCACTTTGTCAGAGTGTCTCAATCCCATGCCAATTGTTACACACTGTAAGAGCTGAAATTACATCGACACCTGGATCACAACTGTATTTTTTGTGGTGATGTAGCAACCGACCATTCGTAAATCTATAAGTGACCCTAATGTTGACATCATGACACTTGGTAAAACGACTTTTATGTGAACAGTAAAAATAACCACTCTCAACCTTTCTAAACCAGTATGGCAATGAAGACATAAGTCAAGATGGTCTTTGCATGTATTGGTCTAGCCATATATTTCAGTATTGTGTAGACTGTATATATTATTAGAAGGAAGAATAGGCGTAGATAGAGCACAGCTCCAGAACTCCTGTAATAACATCTCCAGGCAAAAGACCAGGCCAATCCAGAGAATTAAAAAAAAGAAAGTTTTTTGATCTAGCTAGACATACAGGGAAAGGGGATTGGATAATGAGCACCTACGCGTTTCGTACAAGAGTTTAAGTTTATACACATATATGGCAGCTGTAGCCACTGATTTCCCCCCCCCCCCCCCCACTTCCCCCACCGTTGGAAGACCCAGCCCCTGCATCACTGGTGTTGTGGTGCGATACCTGTGTGGACCAGGAGACTGAGTTGGACCTGCGGAATTAGGGCAGGATTAGGTTTCGCTTGGTATTTAGCAGCCTACAGCCTCCGATAAGTGGGTGTTCGCAGGGTAGTGCAGAAGTCAGTGGGGGCCTCCACTAATTGCATACCTTCTCCCCTCCTGCCCAAGATACCTGAGTACTTATTCACTTTATTTATAAATAGTATGGTTACCAGGAAGTATAACATGAGAGAGTTACCTCTCGTGTTTCAAGTATGTCCTGGAAATATAATCTAACTTGTACTACCGCTCACCTTACTATGTAATATATATTTAAAACTTAGTATAATATGGCTAACTGCCGGTGCAAAGAGGATAGTGCTGTTACAATAAACATACAAAAGGGAGGCACCATAATCCATCGAAGGGTACATGTGAGTAAGGAGTTTACTCAGGCAGAGGTCATTTGCTTGGCTCGTCTATTAACCATTTGTGCTGAGATGTCCCACCATGATCTCGATGTAACTACTCCTGATTCGCCTCACATGGGGTGGATGTCCCCGTGACATTCACATTTTAATTGGTTATTTGTAAAGTTGAGTTTAGGCATGCGCTTATCTGTGTGTGTCAAGTATATATATTATAAGATGATTATTATTTTTGCCATATGGTTTTTAGTGGCAATTGTACCTCTCACAATGTTGGGAGAATTGCTTACCTGTACGCAATGGCTAATTGAACCACATTAATATCTGGTATTTATACCTTGTAATTTACTCCTAGCCTTGTGTGCAGCCAATGAGGATCGCGAGGAGGATTCTGTGCCTCCATTGTGTATGTTTTCTATTTGTCCTGGAAATAGTAATAATGGTTAAATACAGTTACATAAATGAACAGGGTATACAGTAACAGACACATTGCTGCACAGTTAGAGAAGATGTAATATAGGCGTATGAACCGTACCTGACCAGATTTAAATGTGAGACAGCCTTGTTTGAGAAGAACTTAAACTGGTGGTGGATGTGAGAGCTCGGTAGGTTGTCCAGTTTTGGGGTGACGGTAAGAGAAGGAGAGCGGCCGGATATTTTGTTGAGCCTGGGACCATGACAGTCTTTGGAGTCTGATCTCAGGTGTGATAAGTGCTGCATGTGGTATTGGTAAGGAACTTGTTCAATAGATGGGGCTTGCCAGAAAGTATGTGAAGGCAAGACAGGACAAGGTGAACTTTGCGCCTAGACTCTAGTGATGACCAAATCTAGTTCTTTGAGCATTTCGCAGTGATGTGTGTTGTAGTTGCATTGGAGAACGAAACGACAAATTGGAATTGTAGAATGGTGTCAAGTTTGCTAAGGTGGGTTTGGGGTGCCGAGCCATATACTAATCTCCATAGTCCTATTTTGACATTAGCATCTGCTGTGCGATACGCTATCTGACCAGCAGGCTTAGGGAGGATTTGTTCCTGTAAGTACACCTAGTGTTGGATAGGTTTTGGATGTCAGGTATCCATGTCCATTCCGAATGTTAAGTGATGGAGTCAAACCATATGCCCAGGTAACAGGAGTATAGGGTGGTGTTGCGTGGGTTCTGATCTGGAGCTAATCACTGGAAGCTTTTAAAAATCTAGTCTTGGGTCCCAAATACCATTGTTACAGTCTTGTAAGTGTTTACAGAAAACAGTTTGTTTTGGGAATCCGTTTTCGAGTCTCAAAAAGTCGACTGAAGTATGTGTTGACAGGTCGGAGAGGCTATGGCGTGTACATATAGGATTGTTGTAATCTGCATACCATGTGTATTGAAGCTTCCTTTCTTAGACAGGAGTGATAACAATGGTCTGTTATGGTACTGTATGGCAGGCATCCACTGCAGATCTCCTTACAGCGATGCGTGTCTCAGAGGACCCAAACCTCTGGATGGTGATGGCCCTGTGGCTGAATTGATTTTCCCTCAGTCCAAAGACTGGGTTGAGCACGCTCATCGGAGAGACTCATACTGTAGCTCTCTGCTTCCTCTCTCCGTCCAGAGAGAGGAGCTGGACTCCACTAAATCTGTCATTCCCTCCTAGGAGGACCTCCTAGGAGGAATATGATGGTGGTGAGCTCACGTCTATACCTATACCAGTTAGGCTTACAATGGCCATGATCCCACCTACTTCTGTCACTCATAGGAGGAGATGGGGGGGTACACAAGCCACAGATTTAACCCCTTACAACCTTACAGACCGTACATAACAGGGGGGGGGGGCGAAGAGGCAGAAAAGACATTACCCTGTGGCATACATATACAATATATATATATATGTATATATACTATATAATATATATGATATATATATATATATATACTAAAAATCAAAACGAAATGGCTAACGAAATGGCTTTCATTTGTGCGAGCTTCGAGATACACTGATCTCTTCTTCGGCGATGTTAAATGAAATGCAAGCCAAAAAAGGGGTTTAACGTAATAACAGTGCATACTGGATGTGATCTGTGATAGAAGTTTATCCCTTCCCTGTGCAGTATTGGCGTTTTATGACTTGATGTGTTAATGGTCCCTGAATGTTTTGATGAAATTGGTGTGTGTGTGTGTGTGTGTGTGAATGTCTGTATGTATATAATTGGTAAAGAGCACACAGTGTTATACAGCACTTTACAAAAGGTGTGGTGGAGTGAGAGTGTGTATCAATGGTGTGGGAAATGTAAGAGGCTTGTGGCATAATTAAAAGTGTGTGTGGATACTATGTGGTCCCTATTGTATATATGGATGAATAACATGGAGTATATGTATGGTATGAGACAGCTGTGGTGTGTATATATATATATATATATATATAATATATATAAGATATTATATATGTTAGAGGATCAGTACCTGTGTTAGACCGAGCTTCAATAATCAAAAAATAAATAGATGAACCGTCTGTGGCTTAACGAAATGCTTTTATTTGTGCGAGGCGTTTCGAGATACACTGATCTTTCTTCACGGCGATGTACATTGAATAATACAAAAGGTTACTTTCATTGTAACATCGCCGGAAGAAGAGATCAGTGTATCTCGAAAGCTCGCACAAATAAAGCATTCGTTCCCACAAACGGTATCATCTATTTTATTTTTTGATTATATATACAGCGCAGAATGTATGGACATGGACTTTGGCACTCATGGGACTCAGTGACCGGCGTAACCCCTGAGGATAGAAAAAAGGGGGGTTATGAGCCCCTAAGATTGATGCTACAACGTTGCAGTATGGTAGGATATCGTAAACATGGAGTAACTACACCGCAGCAACTAGATATACAAAAATCCAATGAAATCAAACCTTCAATGAATGAACCCATAAACCTAGATGGGGGGCTTTTAAGCAAGGCTGGTAGAGTCACAGTCGGAGCCCTGTCAAACAGAGAGCCCCAAAGTAAATCAGATATCCAGCTATGCTTGCCTCACCTGCTTCTGGTAGTAGAAGGTTAAATCAGCGTGGCCCGCATGTCCAATGAAGCTGTAAGGCTGCCAGGTGCTGTTTGAGGAAATTTGCTGCTGTTGCTGACTGCGGTGGCGTGCTCCTGCTCGTGAGTAGGTAAAACAGGTTTTAGTGAGAAGAAAACGGCGCGTCATTGCTCTCACAAAAAGTATACCAAACCAGGCGTATAAAACAAATAATTTAGTTAAAGAACGAACGCGTTGAGGTACACTACCATGTGGAAGTTCTTTTTTGTTTTTGATATTAAAATTAGTATATTTTTATACGCTGGTTGGTATATACTTTTTGTGGAGCAGCAGTGACACGCCGTTTCCTTCTCACCAACCTAACCCCTGAGGAAGCCGCTTTTGGAGAATGAGTTGGGGTGTGTGCGCAGGATAAAAGCGAAAGAGAGAGACTCGATCAGCTGTCTCTGAGAGATCTGGAATAGAAACAGGTTCCTTGTGTCCAAATCACGCGAGGAAGGAGATTCCACTGATCACATGATGCGGAAGTGAAGTACTGGAATGCCGGTGACTGAGGAGATAAAGATAACGTTGTTGCGGTGTTTGTTCTATATACAATATAAATATATATATATATATATATAATTTCTCAAACCGTCGTATGTGTGTTTTGCCTGTCTGTATGTGTGTTCCCTGTGTCTAGGGGCAATGGCATGGATTTTGGCCCCGTACTCCTCCTCAGGCAATGAGATGGCTTCCCTTGGCCTGCCCACCCCCGCACACCTCTCATTGGCCTGAAGGCGGAGTGATGGGCCAAAGACACACACCAACACACACCACACACACACCACCACACTCTCTCTCTCTCTCTCTCTCCCTCCTGTAGCCCCCCCCCCATCACGTGGCGCCGCCCTGCCATCGGCTCCCGGATGGAGGGGAAAGCGCGGTGCGGCCCTCCTGCCACAGTCGCCCAACTTCAGGCTCCTCCCCCCTCGTCTCCTCAACCGGCTCCCGGACGAGGGAAAGCGCCGGCACGGCCCTCCTAACCCAGCCGCCAACGCTCACTTACCTTCCCGGCGCTCCCTTACTCATCCGGCGGCTCCTTACCCCCCGGTCTGCTACCTCTCACTGGCCGCTGGGGGGCCAAGCCAGCATCCACGGATCGACCGCCAGTCCCATCTCCACCACCTCTCACTCCCGCGGTGGTGTGTGTTGTGGGGAGGGACATTTTACTCCTGCAACAATTTGTGCTCCCTTCACCACTCCCTGCCCTTCACCCCATACCCCTGCCCCTCACCCACCTACCCCTGCCCTTCACACCCCCTACCCCTGCCCCTCACCCACCCTACCCATGCCCTTCAACCCCCCCTACTGCCTTCCCTTCAACCCCCCCCTACCCCTGCCTTTCACCTACCCCATTCCCTTCACTACCCTCTGCCCTTCACCTACCCCTGCCTCTTCACCCACCCCCACATCTGACCCCTGAACCACCCCTCTACACCTGCCCCTCACCCCACCCCTACCATGCTCCTCACCCCCCGACCCCTGCCCTCACCCAACCCTACCTGCCTCCCCCACCCTACCCCTGCCTCACTCCCCCCCCCTACCCCTGCTTCAGCCCCCCTACCCTGCACTTGACCCCCTACCCCAGCCCTTTTACCCCCTCCCACTGCCCTTTCAACCCCCATAACCTGCACTTCACCCCCCTACCCTGCCCTTCACCCCCCAAGCCCTACTCCTGACCTTCACCCCCCACGCCCTACCCTGCCCTTCACCACCACCAATGCCCTTCACCTCCCACCCCCTACCCCTGCCCTTGGCCCCCCACCCCTACCCTCCCCTTGCCCCTCCCTGACCCTTCACCCCACTCCCTCCCCATTGTGCCCTTCGCCCGCCACCCCACCCCCCCACCCCTCCCCCTGACCTCTCCCTCCCACCCCCTCCCCCTGCCCCTCGGCATCCCACCCCTCTCAACCCTCCTTTCCCCAAAACGTGCACTACCCCCCAACCCCTCCCCCTGGCTTCACCCATCCCTCCCTTCACCCCCACCCCCTCCCCGCCTTCACCCCCATACCCCGCCTCAAACCCCCTACCCCTGCCCTTTTCACCTACCCCGCCCGTCACCTACCCCTGCCGTCACCTTACCCCTGCCCTCCACCCCCCCTTACCCTGCCTTCACCCCCCTACCCGTGCCACTTCACCACCCCTACCCCTTCACCCCCACTACCCTGCCCTCACCCCCCCTACCCCTGCCCTTCACACCCCCTACCCTGAATCACCCCCTATTCCCTGCCCTTCACCCCACCCTACCCCAGCCCTTTACCCCCGTACCCCTGCCATTCACACCCGACCCCTGCCCTCCCCCTACCCCTGCCCTGCACCCCCACACCCTACCCCTGCCCTGTACACCTACCCCTGCCCTCTCACCAGTCTTTGGCCCATCACTCCGCCTCAGGCCAATGAGAGGTGTGCGGGGGTGGGCAGGCCAAGGGAGCCATCTCATTGGCCTGAGGAGGAGTGACGGGCCAAAGATCCAATGCCATTGCCCCTAGACACAGGGAACACACATACAGACAGGCAAACACACATACGACGGTTTGAGAAATATATATATATATATATATATATTTATATTGTATATAGAACAAACACCGCAACAACGTATCTTTATCTCTCAGTCACCGGCTTCCAGTACTTCACTTCCGCATCATGTGATCAGTGGAATCTCTTCTCGCGTGATTTGGACACAAGGATACCTGTTTCTATTCCAGATCTCTCAGAAGACAGCTGATCGAGTCTCTCTCCTGCTTTTCTCCTGCGCACACACCCAACTCATTTCTCCAAAAGCGGCTTCCTCAGGGGTTAGGTTTGGTGAGAAGAAACGGCGTTAACTGGTTGCTCCACATAAAAGCATTATCCATACCAGGCGTATAAACAAACAAAATACTTTTTCATATCAAAAACAAAATACACAGAAACTTCCACATGGTAGTGTACCTCTAACGCGTTTCGTTCTGTACTAAATTATTTAGTTTTTATACGCCTGGTTGGTATACTTTTTGTGGAGCAGCAATGACCGCCGTTTCTTCTCACCAAACCTGTTTACCTACTCACGAGCAGGAGCACGCCACCGCAGTCAGCAACAGCAGCAAATTTCCTCAAACAGCACCTGGCAGCCTTACAGCTTCATTGGACATGCGGGCCAGCTGATTTAACCCTTCTACTACCAGAAGCAGGTGAGGCAAGCAGTAGCTGGATATCTGATTTACTTTGGGGCTCTGTTCTGACAGGGCTCCGCTGTACTTCTACCAGCCTTGCTTTAAAAAGCCCCCCGTCTAGGTTTATGGGTTCATCATTGAAGGTTATTGATTTCATTGGATTTTATGTATATCTAGTTGCTGCGGTGTATTACTCCACTGTTTAATAGATATCCACATACTGCAACGTTGTAGCATCAATCTTAGGGGCTCATACCCCCCCTTTTTTTCTATCCTCAGGGGTTAAGCCGGTCACTGAGTCCCATGAGTGCCAAAGTCCATGTCCATACATTCTGCGCTGTATATATAATCAAAAAATAAATAGATGATACCGTTCTGTGGCTAACGAAATGCTTTTATTTGTGCGAGCTTTCGAGATACACTGATCTCTTCTTCCGGCGATGTTACAATGAACGTTACCTTTTATTATGCAATGTACATCGCCGTGAAGAGAGAGATCAGTGTATCTCGAAACGCTCGCACAAATAAAAGCATTTCGTTAGCCACAGAACGGTTCATCTATTTATTTTTGATTATTGAAGCTCGGTCTAACACAGGTACTGATCCTCTAACATAATATAATATATCTATATATATATAATATATATATATATATATACACACTCACACTGTCTCATACACATACATATACTCCATGTTATTCCATCCATATATACCAATAGGGACCACATAGTATCCACACACACTTTTAATTATGCCACAGCCTCTTACATTCCCACACCATTGATACACACTCTCACTCCACACACACCTTTTGTAAAGTGCTGTATACACTGTGTGCTCTTTACCAATTTATATTACATACAGACATACACACACACACACACACACACACTTACATCAACCATTCAGGGACATTTAACACCAAGTCATAAAACGCATACTGCACAGGGGGGAGGGATAAACTTCTATCACAGATCACATTCCAGTATGCACTGTTTTAACGTTAAAACCCCTTTTTTGGCTTCATTCATTGTAACATCGCCGGAAGAAGAGATCAGTGTATCTCGAAAGCTCGCACAAATGAAAGCATTTCGTTAGCCATTTTTCCGTTTTTGATTTTTAATATATATATATAATATTATATCTAATATTATATAGTATATATAATATATATATATATTGTATAAAAATGTATGGCCACAGGGTAATGTCTTTTCTGCCTCTTCGCCCCCCCCCCCTGTTATGTACGGTCTGTAAGGTTGTAAGGGGTTAAATCTGGGCTTGTTTACCCCCCCGATTCTCCTCCTATGAGTGACAGAAGTAAGGTGGTGACTCATGGCCTGTGTAAGCCTAACTGGTATAGGTATAGACTATGAGCTCACCCCATCATATTCCTCCTAGGAGGTCCTCCTAGGAGGGAATGACAGATTTAGTGGAGTCCAGCTCCTGCTCTGGAGGAGAGAGGAAGCAGAGAGCTACAGTATGAGTCTCTCCGATGAGCGTGCTCACCCACAGTCTTTGGACTGAGGGAAAATCAGATTCAGCCACAGGGGCCATCACCATCCAGAGGTTTGGGTCCTCTGAGACACTGCATCGCTGTAAGGAGATCTGCAGTGGATGCCTGCCATACAGTACAATAAAGACCCTTGTTATCACTCCTGTCTAAGAAAGGAAGCTTCAATACACATGTATGCAGATTACACAATCCTATATGCACACTGCCATAGCCTCTCCGACCTTCAACACATACTTCAGTCTGACTTTTTGAGACTCGAAAACTGGATTTCCCAAAACAAACTGTTTTTAAACACTTACAAGACTGTAACAATGGTATTTGGGACCAAGACTAAATTTTTAAAGCTTCCAGTGATTGAGCTCCAGATCAGAACCAACGCTAACACCACCCTAACTCCTGTTACCTGGGCATATGGTTTGACTCCCACTTAACATTCGGAATGGACATTGATACCCTGACATCCAAAACCTATACCAAACTAGGTGTACTTAACAGGAACAAATCCTCCCTAAGCCTGCTGGTCAGATAGCGTATCGCACAGCAGATGCTAATGTCAAATATAGACTATGGAGATATAGTATATGGCTCGGCACCCCAAACCCACCTTAGCAAACTTGACACCCTCTACAATTCAATTTGTCGTTTCGTTCTCCAATGCAACTACAACACACATCACTGCGAAATGCTCAAAGAACTAGATTGGTCATCACTAGAGTCTAGGCGCAAAGTTCACCTTTCCTGTCTTGCCTTCAAATACTTTCTGGGCAAGCTACCCATCTATCTGAACAAGTTCCTTACCAATACCACATGCAGCACTTATCACCTGAGATCAGACTCCAAAAGACTGTTCATGGTCCCAAGGCTCAACAAAATATCCGGCCGCTCCTCCTTCTCTTACCGTGCACCCCAAAACTGGAACAACCTACCGGAGACTCTCACATCCACCACCAGTTTAAGTTCTTTCAAAACAAAGGCTGTCTCACATTTTAATCTGGTCGGTAACGGTTTCATACGCCTATAATATACATCTTCTCTAACTGTGCATGCAATGTCTTGTATACTGTATACCCTGTTCATTTATGTAACTGTATTTTTAACCATATATTAACTATGTCCAGGACAAATAGAAACATACAAATGGAGGCACAGAATCCTCCTCAAAGATCCTCATTGGCTGCACACAAGGCTAGGAGTAAATTACAAGGTATAAATACCAGATATATAAATGTGGTTCAATTAGCCATTCGGTACAGGTAAGCAATTGCTCCCAACATTGTGAGAGGACAATTGCCACTAAAAACCATATGGCAAAAATAATAAATCATTTATTAATATATAACTTGACACACAACATAAAGCGCATGCTCTAAACTAACTTTAAAAACAATTAAAATGTAAATGTAACGGGTGACAGTCACATGTGTAGCGATCAGGAGTAGTTACCATCTAGATCATGGTGGGTACATTCAGCACACAAATGGTTAATAGAGAGCCAAGCAAATGACTACTGCTGAGTTAATCTCTACTCACGATGGTACCTTCGAGGAGGATTATGTGCCTCCTTTTGTATGTTTCTATTTGTTCACACTATCCTCTTTGCACCGGCAGGTTAACCATATATATACTAAGTTTTAATATATATTACATAGTAAGGTGAGCGGTAGATAACAAGTTATGTATATATGTCCAGGACATACTTGAAAACGAGAGGTAACTCTCAATGTATTACTTCCTGGTAAAATATTTTATAAATAAATGAATAAGTATCAGTTCTTGGGCAGGAGGGAGAAGTATGCAATAGTGGGGGCTGACTTCTGCACACCCTGGAACCCACTACGGCTGTAGGCGCTAACTACCAAGCGAACCTAAGCCTGCCCTAATTTCGCAGGTCCAACTCAGCTCTCCTGGTCCTAACAGGTATCGCACCACACACACAGGTAGCAGGGGCTGTGTATCTCCCACTGGTGGGGGAAGTGGGGGGGGGGGGGGGGAACAGTGCTACAGTGCTATATATGTGATAAAGTACTCTTTGTACGAAACGCGTAGGTGCGTTCATTCAATCCCCTTTTCCCTGTATGTTTAGCTAGCAATAAATAACTTCTTTTTTTTTATATTCTTGGAGTGGCCTGGTCTTTTTCCCTGGAGATTTATTACAGGATGTCTGGAGCTGTGCTCTATCTACGCCTATTTCCTTCCTATATATATATACACACACACATATACAAATATATGCATAGACCAATACATGAAAGCATGCTTGATGTATGTCTTCATTGCCACTATGGTTAGAAAAGGGTTGATAGTGTTATTTTATGATTACAAAAATGTTTTACCAAGTGCAGACTGTCAAATTAGGTTCACTTTATAGATTTACGAATTGGTCGGTTCTACACTAGCCCAAAAAATACAATTCTGATCCAGGTGTGATTGATATATTACAGCTCTTCAGTGTTACAATTGGCATGGGATTGAACTTCTGACAAAAATGAACCTTTTCATTCTAATTTTCAATTCGGCCAAAGAAACCTCGGAATTGACCCTGGAGTTACTTTGGCTGTGTCTTCGCCATTTACTGAACAGAGTGAAGTCAGCTTTAGCTCCGTAACATTCTTTGACCAAAAATAGGTGTATTGTATTGGGCCCTAAGTGTAAAGTAACTAGCTTAAACATATTTATCTAGAAGAATACACAGGGTAGTTTAATGTGAATATTTATTTTCTTTCAAATATATAACAAAATTGTAAATGTGCAGATTTTGTAGTAAGAATGAAATCACATCTCAAAGGGATTCTATAGGAACACAGGAACTGGAAATGTAACCTTTTTAATACACAGACTAATAAGGTTATGAACACAGTTCTACACCTATTGATTCACATGAGTTACAGTTCAGATTTTAAAGAGGTAGATCTCATAAAAGAGTATGGGAGAACATGATGTTTATAAAGGAAGATCCTGATTTTCAAGAGGAGGATCCAACTAATATGTGTATTGTGTGCAACAAGGGGATCCCATTATAAAAATACAAATATAGAATTATAACCCGGCGCGTGTATATAGTGTGACATAAACCAGGGGATGGTAATAAATTCCATATATAGGGCTCCCAGGATACTGAACAGTTTCTATCCTGTCTGGCCTGGGAGTGCAGCCTTATAATACTGCACTCCATCTCACAGTTTGGGCAAGCGCGATGGAACTGAGGGATTTCTGTCACCGTCATGCTAATTAGAAATCAGTTAGTAAGACTGATTTCCTGTTGCTCTTGTCTCTTCTCCAGAGCCTGGAAGGCTGCTGAACACAGTGGGGAGAAGCCCCTTCCCCACACAGGTTCAATTGTTCTGTTCATTTGGCTAACTCTGCAAAGTACCTTGTTTTGTTGTTGGAAAGTGGAAAAGCCACTTCCACCCTGAGTTAGGGAAATCTAAGTTAAGTTATGCTCAGGTGAGCAGCTTTTGTTTTGATGTGTTTGTGTTGTATGCACTGTGGTTAGTCTCAGTGCCTGGGACTGAATAAACCAGGCACGGCCTGTTTAAAGGAACAGTACGTGACGCCTCCTCATTTAACCTACCCCAAAGACCGTGTTCTAACCGTCCCGGACAAGCAGCGGAGCCCCGGAGTAAGCTGTTGTCACATATGGTGGAGAATGCGGGCAGAACACTAAAAGGTCGGGGGTTAAAGAGAACTTTAAAAAAAAAAAAAAAAAAAAAAAAAAAGTTTTTTTCTCTCTCTCCAAACAAGATGGAAGACGTGGAGCGGCATGGTACGCATGTCGCTGTCCAGAAAGACGCGAATGAAGCCCTGCAACAGGCGAATGCAACAGCAAGAGACAAACCGGCTTGCTGAGAGAGAGCAGACAACGCGGTTCGCTCAGGGCTTACAGCAGGAACTCGAGATCCTGAGGGGGACCACAGTAACCTTCAGAGCGGCAGCCCCAGTTCCGAAAATGAACAGGGCAAGCCACTACCGTCAGAAGATGGGACCCTGGATGATGTGGAAGCTATTCTTCTCAAGTTTGAACGCACGGCACAGAGAGGAGGATGGCCAGAAGCTGAGTGGGCTGGGTCTAATCGCACCCTTTCTAAGCGGCGAACCCCAGAAGGCTTACTTTGACTAGAGCCAGCCGAAGCTAACGTACTATGCAAAATTGAAGTTCGAGATCCTCGCCCGCCTCGGCGTAACCACGGCTGTTTCGGCCCCAAAGTTCACGCCTGGTCCTTCACGATGGATAAAGCCACCCGAAGCAGATGTATGACCTCATCCACCCGCCCGGAAGGCTACAAACCCGAGATCAACTCAGCAAAGCACATCGTGGAACGGTTGGTCATTGGACCAGTTCTGAGGAAACTCCCTCTGCTTACGCCATTGGGTCAGTCGGAGTGTGACCCCCACAATGCGGATGAGCTTGTGGCCCTCGTAGAAAGGTACAATGCAGCAGGAGGAGCACCCGCAACCCCCAGTAGTGGGAGCAACCCCACGACCGAGGTTCAGGACTCTTCCAGAGACTGGTAATAAAAGGTACGGGGTTAAGGGGAGCTGAAGACGGCGACCACCTTCACGCAGCCCCAACAACAGGGTGTCGCACACTAAGGGCAATAGCCAACATGGGGACCGGAAGAAAAGGCTCTAAGTGGGACACAGACTATGTACCTAAATGTGTAAATTGTCATGAGAGGGGCCACACAGCAAAATCTGCCCACTAAATGATGAGCCCATGCAAGCAACACGCGGGAACCTTATTCGCGTTGTCCCAATGTATGCGCCCTAGCCCAGAGGACCCCTTAAAAACCATCGTGGGCATTGGAAGGTTATGGTAGGAGGGTTCGGGCACTTCTGGACTCTGGGAGCATGGTCACACTAGTGTCCGAATACCCTCTGCCCAATTAAGAAGAAACAGGGAAACAGTTCACAAAGAATGGCAATTGTTGTATACATGGGGATAATCATGAATATTCCACTGTGATGTTTTTTTTCAAACAGAGTTTGGTTCTTTAGTTTCAAGGTGGGTGTTGTACCCAAACTGGCACAGGAGGTGTTAATAGGGACGACTTTCCCCATTTCTAAAAATGTGGTCCCCCGCTCGAATAGCAGCCCCAGAGTTCAATAGCGGACATAACGAAGTTATGAAGAAGATAAATCCTTTCCCGTTTTCAGAAATGGAGGTTGACGAGGGGCCCAAATAAGAAGGGGAAAGGAGGAAAAGAGGAGTGCTGTAAAATTCCTTCCCCATCACTAATTGGTAGGGAACCACCAAATCAGGATGTTGATCAGACACTTACCACCCCAGAACCGGATAAGACCCTCGCTGACCTAGAGGTCAGTCCTGGGAGTTTTAAGAAGGCCCAGTGGGAGGACCCCACATTAGAGGTAGCAAGGGGAAATTACGGGACTGAATAGTACTCTTGGCCAACCAGATCAGGTGCTTGCTTACCCCTACTTCGAGGTAGAGAACGACCTAGTATATGGGTGAGATAAAGAAAATCAGTTACAACTAAACATGTTGGTACCACGGACATTCCGTAATGTAGTGTTAGTACACTCGCACATAGTCATCCATTGGGGGGACACCTAGGGGGGGAAAAGACAAAAAAGAAAAGGTTCTCCGAGCTTCTATTGGCCTGGGGTTCTGGAGAAATTACGAATGATTGTTCCTCATGCCCAGCATGTCAGATCACCGCCCCCGTTCAAAGGCATAGCAGCCACTTGGTACCCCTTCCCATATAGAGGTACCATTTGACCGGATTGCTATGGATCTAGTAGGACCCTAATAAAGTCTGCTAGGGGACATCAGCATATATTGGTTATATTAGATATGCCACCCGATATCCGGAGGCAGTTCCCCTACGTAGCACCTGGCCAAAAACATAGCAAAAGAGTGTTAGTAGTTCTGTTTCCCGGGTTGGAATTCCTAAAGAGATTCTATCTGACCAGGGAACACCGTTTATGTCCAAGTAACAAAAGAGTTATGTAAACTCCTAAAATCAAGCAGCTCAGAACCTCAGTCTATCATCCACAAACAGATGGTTTAGTGGAAAGGTTCAATAAAACCTTAAAGAGCATGTTACGGGCGGGCGGTCGATAAAGATGGGAAAAACGGGATTGTTTGTTACCGTACTGTTATTTGCCATTAGGGAAGTTCCCCAATCATCCACAGCTTCTCCCCGTTTGAACTATTGTATGGCCGACACCCAAGGGGCTATGGATATAGCCAAAGAGGACTTGGAACACGAGGTTACACCCTTACAGAAGGTAATAGAGCATGTTGCCCAGATGCAGGACCGCATTGCTGCAGTCCTACCCATAGTGAGGGAACACATGGAAAGCTCAAGAAGCACGAGGAATACGTATAATAAGGGTGCTAGGGTCAGAATTTTTTTTCCAGGTGATAGGGTACTAGTCTGGTTCCCACCGTGGAAAGTAAATTCCTTGCTAAATGGCATGGCCTATGAGGTTTGGAAAGAGTGGGAGAAGTAAATTATAAGGGAAGACAGCCAGGTAGGAGGAAACCTGAGCAAATTTACCAATAAACCTACTCAAGCCCTGGAAGATAGAGAAGTCTTGTCAACCTAGTAACCCAGGTCCGTCAGAGAGTCAAGAAACTGACCCAGAGGTTATCTAGCTGAACCCTGTCTGTTCATCAGAAAAACAAGGGTTCAGAATTTAGTGAGCAAGAAACAAAGAAATCTCTCTACACAGCCAGGTAGAACTAGCGTAATTGAACCTGACTAGTCTCTGAACCGGGGGTCCGAGTACCTAAACCGTACCGAATCCAGAGGCCAAAAAGAGAGGCTATAAGTTTGAGAGGTTAAAAAATGCTTAAACTAGGCGAATTGAGGAATCCCAAAGTGGGTGGAAAAGCCCATAGTCTTAGTCCCAAAGCCAGTGGACAACAAGGTTTTGTAATGACTACCGGAAACTACAACCGGGCGGCTGTCAAATTGATACTTACCCATATGCCCAGGGTAGATGAACTTGTGAGAGACTGGGCAAAGCCGATATCTCACAACCCTGAGACCTAACAAAAGGGTACTGGCAGGTTCCCCTCACAGAAAGGGCAAAAGAAAGAGACAGCTTCTCAACCCCAGACGGCCTCTTCAGTATAGGGGTGCTGCCTTTTGGCTACATGGAGCTCCCGCCACATTCCAAAGAATGATGGATAAAATTTTAAAAACCCATGCTCGGTATGCTGCTGCCTACTGGATGATGTGGTAATCCATAGTGAAGATTGGCAATCCCAACTTCCAAAGTGGCCAAGCTGTGCGTCGACGCAGTTCGGTTCTGCTGGACTAACTGCTAACCCCGTAAATGCACCCATGGTCTGGAGGAGGCCAAGATCTGGGGTATTCTATTGGTAGAGTGTACTCCAACCCCAAACACTCAAAGTGGAGGCGATACAAGGTTGGCCAAGGCCAGTTACAAAAAAAACAAGAAGGATTTTGGGGTTAATTGGGTACTATAGAAGGTTTATTCCCAATTTGCGACTAAGGCACACCCCACTAAACCGACCTCACAAAAGCAAGAGGACACTTATAGGTGAAATGTCCCCCGAAAAACCGAACAGGCCTTTAGAAGCCTGAAAGAAGAAGCTCTCTGTGCCCAACCATGTGTCACACCTGACTTCTCCAAAGAGTCGTAGTCCAAACCGACGCATCTGAGGTAGGGTGGGGGCGGTACTCTCCAGGAGTCTCAAGGTGAGGAAAACCCCATCCTTTATTTAAGTAGGAAACTAACTCCCAGGAAGAAAAATATCATAGTAGAGAGAGAGAGTGTCTCGCATAAAGTGGGCTGTAGAGACGCTCAAAATACTACCTGTTGGGGGAGGAAAATCGGTTGGTCACAGGATCATGCACACCCCTACCTGGATGTGTCTCAAAACAGGGAAAGAATGCAGTGGACCAGGTGGTTCACCTAAGCCTACAACCCTTTAAATTTCTGTGGAAACACAGGTCAGGGCACACAAACATGGCAATGCTGACGGTTGTCAAGGATGCACTCCCTAATATCCATGGTCGCCATCACCTCAGGTCTGAGCTGGTGGGCGGGAGGATATGGTGACAGAAACCAGGGGATGGTATAAAGTCCATATATAGGGCTCCCAGGATACTGAACAGTTTCTATCCTGTCTGGCCTGGGAGTGCAGCCTTATAATACATGCACTCCATCTCACAGTTTTGGGCAAGCGCTGGAACTGAGGGATTTCTGTCACCTGTCATGCTAATTAGAAATCAGTTATGTAAGACTGATTTCCTGTTTGCTCTTGTCTCTTCTCCAGAGCCTGGAAGGCTGCTGAACACAGTGGGGAGAAGCCCCTTCCCCACACAGGTTCAATTGTTCTGTTCATTTGGCTAACTCTGCAAAAGTACCTTGTTTTGTTGTTGGAAAGTGGAAAAGCCACTTCCACCCTGAGTTAGGGAAATCTAAGTTAAGTTATCGCTCAGGTGAGCAGCTTTTGTTTTGATGTGTTTTGTTGTATGCACTGTGGTAGTCTCAGTGCCTGGGACTGAATAAACCAGGCACAGCCTGTTTAAAGGAACAGTACGTGACGCCTCCTCATTTAACCTACCCCAAAAGACCGTGTTCTAACCGTCCCGGACAAGCAGCGGAGCCCCGGAGTAAGCTGTTTGTCACAATAGGAATAAGTGAATAAACCAAATATAATAGTCCATGAAAGGATATGCGTGACTAATGTGGATAAAGTCCTTTTCTTCCAAGCTTGAGTGGTGAACAGATGGGAGATAGACTCAATTCTCAAAGCACATAGAGAAAGCGTTCCTCTTCACAATGAAATGCTGTCCTATAAGTTGAGACATAAAACAGGGGAAACCATTGCGCAGTATTGTTTAACAGCAAATGACCCCTTACTCATGAAACTCAAATAAATGCCCACTTACTATAAGTAGGTAGGTAGCATACGGTGGAGAGAAACTGTGTTTGGAGTCTTCCAAGTCCAGAGAGCTTCAGGTGTAACACGAACCCCACGTGGTATCCCCAAATCCGCTGGATATAGGATAAGACTCCTTCTAAGGAAGAAATGCCTCCTGAGCCTGTTCCAGGATTCCTGTATCTTGATCTCCAACAAGGGATGAAAGAGAGACAGAAGATTGCGCAATATATAAAAACTTTAATGACGCCTCCAAACCTAAAACAGAATAATACTCAAACGTGAGTTTCAAAATCAAATTAGAAGTGCCCGACCCGGCACAACCCCTGACGAAGTGACGTTCCCCGTCACGAAACGCGTAGGGAGGAGCCTAAGGAGATGCTGCCCTGGAAACTCGTCAGGAACGGAGACGGTGACGCCATCTCGGTCGTGCCGGAACTAGGCGAGGTACACGCGATACCGGCAAGGACTAACAGTGACTGAACATTGATGATGGGTGTGCCGGATCGGGCACTTCTAATTTGATTTTGAAACTCACGTTTGTTTGTGAGTATTATTCTGTTTTAGGTCTAGAGGCGTCATTAAAGTTTTTATATATTGCGCAATCTTCTGTCTCTCTTTCATCCCTTGTTGGAGATCAAGATACAGGAATCCTGGAACAGGCTCAGGAGGCATTTCTTCCTGAGAAGGAGTCTTATCCTATATCCAGCGTATTTGGGGATACCACGTGGGGTTCGTGTTACACCTGAAGCTCTCTGGACTTGGAAGACTCCAAACACAGTTTCTCTCCACTGTATGCTACCTACCTACTTATAGTAAGTGGGCATTTATTTGAGTTTCATGAGTAAGGGGTCATTTGCTGTTAAACAATACTGTGCAATGGTTTCCCCTGTTTTATGTCTCAACTTATAGGACAGCATTTCATTATGAAGAGGAACGCTTTCTCTATGTGCTTTGAGAATTGAGTCTATCTCCCATCTGTTAACCACTCAAGCTTGGAAGAAAAGGACTTTATCCACATTAGTCACGAATATCCTTTTATGGACTATTATATTTGGTTTATTCACTTATTCCTATATACACGCGCCGGGTTATAATTCTATATTTGTATTTTTATATTGTTTTTTGGGTAGATTTGAGAAAATTTCCCAGTAGATTACCAGGCTGCTTATATTTGTGCACAGCACTGTTTAATTATATGGTCTAGCGCTTGTTTTTAGTTTTTTTGTATTGCTATAGGGGGATCCCATTGATGTGTGTTATTGGTAAGAGGGGGATCCCATTGAAGTACTTGGTACATGAAAGAGGGGGATCCCATTTAAGTACATAGTGTGTATAAAAGTGGGACCCCATTGAAGGGCATTATGGATAAGACGCACATGGTGTACTGTATGTAATAGGGGAGTCTCATTGAAGTGCATTTTGGGTAAAAGGGGAGTCACATTGAAGTGCATTATGGGTAAAACGGGTCCCATTGAACTGTGCACGAAGGGGATTGTGATGATTTATTTTCTGGTGAAAATCGAACAGAAACACACACATTCCCAGCACACTCTAACTCCAACACCCACCACATTATATATATATATATGTCAATAAGAGTTCTACTGGGCATGGCCAATGTATACAAACAAAAGACAGGGGTGCCCCATGCTACATCCAATTGACAAAACATATAAAGTAATAAGTATAACGTTTAAATACTTCAATAATAATATTTACTTGGTTATTTATTTTGGTTTACCTTGACGTGGTACTGTATGCAGGCTTATGACACTTTGGCCAAACTTAATAACCAAACTTTGGTTTAACTAAATAACTAAGAAAATATTATTATTATTGAAGTATTTAAACTTTATACTTATTACTTTATATGTTTTGTCAATTGGATGCAGCATTGGGCACCCCTGTCTTTTGTTTGAAAATCAAACAGAGTCAGATTTATTAAAAAATAAAAATATAAATAAAAAGCCTAACAGGTTGAGAGATAAAAAGCACCGTATTTTTCTCCGCTCCCCCCCCCCAAAAAAACTAAAAAGTAAACAAACAAAAACCCCCAGAAAAGAAGATCATTTGAAAAAGCAATATGCTAGATGTTGTAGAGGTCTTAAAAATAAAATCCCAAAACCTGCCACACATGAAGTGGAGATACCCCCCCCCCCCAACCCTTTCCATGCCAGAGGGGCCTGCAACGTAGAAGTGGTGCAAATATTAATAAAAAAATTAAAAAAACAACACCAGGATTATCAGACAGATACAGTACAGTGGCAGAACTTGTATCGGTGAAACATTGCTACATGATGAGAGCAGTTGGGGGTGGGTGCTTTGGTTTTTCAGCGGGGTGCTTTGCTCAGTGCATCTCGTTTCTCCCCCCACACGTGGCTCCGGTGTTTGCAGGCTTCGTCTCTCCCCCATTGATCTGATCCTTTCTCCTGGACTCGGATGGCCGCCGGGTTCTCATTTTCTCCAGCTCCTGCGGATCCTCTCCCTCTCCTGTCGGGAGAATATGAGGGGACATCATTCTCTATCTAGCCTCTGGGGCGGCATAGATATTACTGAGCGGGACTGCAGCACTTTGTGATCAAGGAGGGAGCTAGTCTCTGAAGTGGGAAATTAAGGTTTGAGACTCCATGCCACTGGGTAGCTTTACTGCATACTAAGTAGTTGAAGTGGGATGGTAAATGGGGGGGTAGGACCACTACTATTTTTTTATTTGCCATTGTAGGGGCCAGTTGTAGAAGTAATTTGAGGAGTAATTATAGGGAGCGGTATTAGAGCAGGTACTGTATGGGAGGAGTTATAGGGAGCATTATAAGAGCAGTGAGGGGAGGAGTTATAGAATCGGTTATAGGAACAGATAGGGGAGGAGTTATAAAGAGTGATTATAGGAGCAGTTAAGGGAGTAGTTATAGGGAGCGGTTATATGAGCAGTTAGGGGAGGAGTTATATGAGCAGTTAGCAGAGGAGTTATAGGGAGCGGTTATAAGAGCAGTTAGGGGAGGAGTTATAGGGAGCGGTTATAGGAACAGTTGCAGGAGGAGTTATAGGGAGCGGTTATATGAGCAGTTAGGGGAGGAGTTATAGGGAGCAGTTATATGAGCAGTTAGGGGAAGAGTTATAGGGAGCGGTTATAAGAGCAGTTAGAGGAGGAGATATTGGGAGCAGTTAGAGGAGAAGTATATAGAGCAGTTACGGGAGCAGTTAGAGGAGGAGATATTGGGAGCAGTTAGAGGAGGAGTATATAGAGCAGTTACGGGAGCAGTTAGAGGAGGAGGTATAAGGAGTAGTTAGAGGAGGAGTTATAGGGAGCAGTTAGGGGAGGAGTTATAGGGAGTAGTTAGAGGAGGAGTTATAGGGAAGCAGTTAGGGGAGGAGTTATAGGGAGCAGTTAGGGGAGGAGTTATAGTGTAATGGAACAACTTGCCACAGCCAACTCTCCACCAGCCATCTCATCGCAGCCAACTCATCACCGCTGAGGGCAGCTCGCTGCTGGTCGTCTCACTGCTAAGGTAAGTTATTAAGGGGTTAACGTTAGGGGTTTTAGTGTAAAGGGTTAAGATTAGGGAGTAAGGGGTTAAAAGCAGGAATTTTAGGGCAAGGGTTCAGATTATGGGTTTTATGGTAAAGGTTAATGTTCAGCTTTTTAAGGTAAGGGTTAAGGGGTTTTAGGTAATATTTAGGTTATATTTAGGATTTTTTGGGTAAGGGGTTAACAGGTTAGGATAAGTATTACGTTTAGGGATTTAAGGGTAAGTGGTTAACGGGTTAAGGTAAGGATTTAATGTTAGGGGCTTTTGGGGTACGGTTATGGAGTTACCTTCATGGCAAGATGGCCGATTGCGAGCTGCCCTTGGTGGTTGATCGGTGGCGGCGAGTTGGCTGCAGAGAAGGGACTGTGGCGAGTTGGCTGTGGCAAGTTGTCCTAGACAGTAGTTATAGGGAGCAGTTAGAGTAGGAGTTATTGGGAGCGGTTATATGAGCAGTTAGAGGAGGAGTTATAGGGAGCAGTTATAGGTGTAGTTAGGAGAGGAGTTATAGGAGCAGTTAGGGGAGGAATTATAGGGAGTGGTTATATAAGCAGTTTGGTGAGGAGTTATAGGGAGCAGTTATATGAGCAGTTAGGGGAGGAGTTATAGGGAGCGGTTATAGGAGCAGTTAGGGGAGGCATTATAGGGAGTGGTTATAAGAGCAGTTAGGGGAGGAGTTATATGGAGCGGTTATAGGAGCAGTTAGGGGAGGAGTTATAGGGAGCGGTTATAGGAGCAGTTAGGGGAGGCGTTATAGGGAGCGGATATAGGAGCAGTTAGGGGAGGAGTTATAGGGAGCGGTTATAGGAGCAGTTAGGGGAGGAGTTATATGGAGCGGTTATAGGAGCAGTTAGGGGAGGAGGTATAGGGAGCGGTTATAGGAGCAGTTAGGGGAGGAGTTATAGGCAGAGGTTATAGCAGTTAGGGGAAGAGTTATCGGGAGTGGTTAGAGAAGGAGTAATAGGGAGAGGTTATAGAAGGAGTTAGCGAAGAGGTTAAAGGAGCAGTTGATGGAGAGGTTATAGGACCAGTTAGGGGAGGTGTTTTAGGGAGAGGGTATAGGAACAGTTAGGGGCAGGGTTATAGGAAGCAGTAAGGGGGAAGTTTAAAAAAAACACTGCATTGATGTAACAAACTAATACTGTGTTGTTGCTTTGATACATATGGGGGGTTTGATAGTAATATATTTGTTGGCAAAAAAGTGCTGGATCAATAAGCAAAGAAAAATAATGTATACGTTTACTTCAATATATAGTCCAGCAATAAATAGGCAGATCTGTAACCACGTATCAGTATTTTTACTAAAAATTGTTGTTTTTTTTAATAAAGTTTATAGGGTGCAAAAGCTGATGAAAGAAATACTAAAATAGCAATAATTATTATAGAAACATGGAGCTGTTTTTGGCAATTGTTTTTCAGTGAGTAGACTCTGGGAATAAACCCCTTGATATGCAAATAAGAGAAGTGCTTTAGACCGAGTGATGAATCCAGCTCCTCAAATGAATGCTAGAAAGGTATTTTAATGAATGCATCAATCAACCAAGGACTTGGACTCCTTTTGCTTCTTCTGTGTCAGCCTACAGTACGATTTAGAGAGTTATAGGACAAGTTACTTGTTGAAATATGGAAATGTCTTCAAAAGTGCTTTGCTAAACTCTTTCTTACATTTTGCATTTAAGATATTAGCAACATTTGCGGCATGTAAGGGTCATGTGACCTGCACATTTTAACGCTCTTTTAAAGCTCAGCGAAAGAAAATGTACCCAGACTTTGCAAAAAAACATGTGCACCAAAAACCCTGAATATGTTTGCATTGTTCGTGAATCTTTGTGAAAAAATTCACACATCTCTAGTTACTTGACAAGGGATTTATAAATTGCTCGGGTACTGATAGCGCACAGCTCACAGACAGCTAATACTGTACGTGGCAGAGCGTTGCAAGCCGGAAATTCTGATCTCCTGTATTGTCATCCGAAGAAGCTTCCAGGATCTCTAGTGGTGCATCAAGAGAGATAGAACTAAGACTAGGGGTGGCTGAAGGATGGTTCTTTTAGTTGTTTGCAGGTGGTTTCGTGGGTACAGGTATCAACCAGGGCAGGACAGGCAATAACAAACACACAAATGCTCTGATACAGTAGACAGACATGGTACTATGGAATAAGATATTTTCCGGCATCAGAATATACATTCAGTTGAATGGGGTGTAAAGTGTCTTCCGGTACTGGAATGAGTCTTTTGACATCCATTAGAACCTCATCATACTGTGGTAAAGTTAGGCAATGCTCTAAATACACAGACGTTGATACACACATACACACATACACACATACACACATACACACACACAATCTGAATACAGACACACCTATATACAGTATGCAATTATAAACATACTGTAAACAGATATGCACTCAGAAGTGCAAAACTACACACAAACCTCAATATGCCCTTGTACTGCTGACATTATAAGCCTCTGTTTGTAATTATATTTGTGCTACAGTCCTACCTGTAATTATTGGTCTCCGTTATAATTTTTTGTGGGATCTCTGGTTTTATGAATAACCTCCCCCCTCCGCCCAAAAAAATTCCGCCAGATTTCTGAGTAAATTCTATAAAGTTTGTTGCGGGGTAACGCACAAAATCCGGTGTAGACTTAAATGGCAGTAAATGCCGGATCGGGGGTGTCAACCCGGGGTGGGTCTTAGTGTAGTCTGGCCGTTCGAGAGTTACAAGAGGTGTTACTTGACACAGTATTGTAATGGGATATATACATTAAGACTCTTCACCCCCCCTTCCTGATTTTACCTGGCGTCAAAAATATCTATTTAATTCTGAGTCGGCTGCAGACTCTGGATAAAAATCTGCATCACATTTAACTCCTTGAGTGCCAGAGATTGAGGATTGAGTTGCATGTTTCTTACATTTGACAAGGATGCAAATCAGAACTTTTGTTTTCCCCTGCTCATCATCGGGCCACACATACTCAGCACTGCTTTATATGACGGCATGTTTATTTTAGGTGGAGTTGCTGTTTTAGAGTAGCAAACCTCTGTGACTGTAGTAACCCTATTTGAATATGGCTGCCCCTTGGTGTCACCTGTTGATGTTACCCAGGCACTTCTCTGGATGTTAAAAAGGACATTATGTATTGTAATCTACCCCCAGAATGCATACTCATTTGGCAAAATGTCATGACGTCACCGGAACTGATTGACTCAATGGTAAGCAAGTTGCCGGCAGCCATTTTAACTTCTCAAGAAGCAGGGAGATAAAAATAGACACACTATTTGTATTCTTTTTTTACATTGCAGGTCCCCACAGGTGTAAGAATTTGAAAATAAAATAATACGTGCTTTTGCCACAAAATGGATATTATGCACTAGGCTTCATTCTACCTTTTGCACAAGATAGTAAAGCGCAAACCCTATAAAAATAACTATATCAAATGATTAAATACAAATTAATATCACCAATGGAGATGCTGCTGGTGTAAGGATTAGGCAACCCCTCAGAGAATGATACAGAAGCACTCAAAGCGCAAAACGCCCACTGGTTGTATTGAAGGTGATCACACAGGAGGAATCTTGAAGCAGGAATTCTCAGGATAATATAAAAAGAGAGAAAAAGAAAATATAGTGTAACACAGTTTAATAAACATAAAATAGAGCAAAGAAGCTCAGGCCACTCACATACTATAGATGTAAAATAGGCGATTTGACCACTCTGGGTCCTGCAGTGATGTACAGCTGTTCAACTGGAACGGAAGGTGTCTGTGTATGTAGTCCAACGCTTCCTTGCGCTGCTTACTTCCGGGTTCGGGTGGCGGGTGACGTCATCAACCTCGACGGCCAATAGGGATCCTATCCTTGTCCCAAACCAAACCCCCTGGTTTCGCCGATAGCACCGATTTAGAGGGTAGACATCGGGTACTTAGGTTATACAGCCACCGATCCAGGTCAGCACATTGCAGGTTAGAGAACCGGTGCTATCGGCGAAACCAGGGGGTTTGGTTTGGGACCAGGGTAGGATCCCTATTGGCCGTCGAGGTTGATGACGTCACCTGCCACCCGAACCCAGAAGTAAGCAGCGCGAGGAAGCATTGGACTACATACACAGACACCTTCCGTTCCAGTTGAACAGCTGTACATCACTGCAGGACCCAGAGTGGTCAAATCGCCTATTTAACATCTATACAGTAGTATGTGATTGGCCTGAGCTTCTTTGCTCTATTTTATGTTTATTAAACTGTGTTGCACTATATTTTCTTTTTCTCTCTTTATATATTATCCTGAGAGTTCCTGCTTCCAGATTCCCTGTGTGATCACCTTCAAAACAACCAGTGGAAGTTTTGCGCTTTGAGTGCTTCAGTCTACCTTTGGAATAAGGCTTTGCATTCGATAACACATACTGTACACTAAGTTAGAAAATGTAATAATTGGATTTTGATTCCAACACAGCACAGTTTATTCTGAAGTACTGTATCAGTATCTTCCCGGACTCCAGGTCAGTAGAGCAGAAGGAGAGCAAAGTGATACTGACACAGAAGAAGCCACTCACAGACTGAAGGATGCTGGGTTTTATTATGAAATGATACAGGAGGGATGGCTGAGTGAATTGATAAAGTGTGGTGGTACCAGGACATGCAGAGTACCATTACTTTTTAATTTAAAGCCCAGAGTATAACTACTTTCGCTTTTATTTACAAGCCTAGCATACCACTACTTTTTAGATTTACAATCCCAGAGAACTACTACTTTAGAAATATAAGACCATAGTACCACTTCTACTTTTTAGTTTTGGAAGGCCAGACTACCACTACTTTTTAATTTACAAGCCTAGAGTGCCATTCATTTTTTATTTAAAGCTCAGAGTACCACAGTTTCTTTTTTAACAAGCTCCAGAGTACCGCTACGTTTTTACATGTATAATACAGTGAATTGCTGGCCCATCTGACCAAGAGGTAAATCCGTGTTGTAACCTGCAGTGCTGCTTTTCCTATCATCAAAGTTCTCCACTAAAACAGCTTCATGAAATAACACATTTATTTGTGAAAATACAGCTTTAGTTTTGACAGTGAAAACATGTATATCATGTTACAGAGATAACCACCGCTGGTCATACTCAACCACATCTACACAATAGCTCATGGAGCACACGTTACAGAGCTATACAATTACACTGTTTATATTACGAGGAGAACGGTTGCACAGTTTCATAAGCGTAGGTGTCGGTTTGCAGCAAGTACATAAGGATTTCCTTGAACTTGCCCGAAAAAGGGTTTATTTACACAAAAAAATTAGAGAAAGTACAAGAACCAATCAGAATGCTCTGTTCTATAAAGTCTTTCCAATTAACCCCCTTCAGAATAGAACTTTGAGCCACGTAGCACTCTGATTGGCCCGAGGTTGTCATGGATACCATTATTCACGAATGTCGAGACAGCTTTTTCTAGAATGTAACAGAAAAAAAATAGGCAGCACTCAAAATAGAAAATGTGTGAATTGATTGGTGCAGCGTGGAACAAGAGGAACCCTATTTCATCCACAACAATAGATACAAAACAATGTTCCCAGCACTCATAATAGACACATGAAAATAGGTATAAGTCAAAATTATTTCATGAAGAACAGAACATATACCCCCTGGGGGTATAGGTCAATGTAGCAAAACACGTAAAGAGACAAGGGAGAATGGGAGAAAACAGTGAAAAGGAGAAGGGTGGAAAGGAAAAACACAATGGGGAAGGAATGGAGGGTGGGTGAGGGGGTGGGGGTGCAAACAAAAGGTGATGCAGGGAAAGGGGGCAACGTTTTGGGGTTAAGATCCCTTCTGCAGGCCCGTTCCCAAAGGGCAATAGGTGTCCAATGGTACTTCCCTTTTACCCTGTAAAAACTCCCTAAATTAAAGTGATAAACTAAATGAAGTCAATCCAGGTGAAAAAAAGGTAAATTCTGATGAAAAAATTCAGTCCAGCACCTCAAAGACAAAATGCACATAAATAAAGCTCCTGAGTTGATGCACACTTAAATAAGTAGAACCATAGAATGTACCACAGGCAGAAACTGTTAATATACTGGACACCTAACAAGCTCCTATTGAGCTTGTTAGGTGTCCAGTATATTAACAGTTTCTGCCTGTGGTACATTCTCTGGTTATATTAGCGATAGGGACCCCTGAATTGTGGTCTGCCGTGAAGTTGGCTCAGGGGCTTACAACAATTTTGGCCAAAAATGTCAAACTAAAAGACCATTTTACTTAATAGATATTTATACATATATATTTAGGCACTGTACCGTGTATGAGTTCCACTGGATGTGCTAAAACTGAGCTTTGTCTGTGTTTTATGTTCTGTCTCTGGTTTTAAAGAAACAGTTAATAGTCTGGATATCAATTTTTAGAAAGTTATTCTACCAACCCGTATAAGTCTAAAGTGCAGCTTGGATGTCTGTTATAGTCCATAGGGCGGTGTTCCTCCTGTTCACTCTCTTCGTGGGGAGTGCTGAGATGCACAGAATAGAATAACTTTCTAAAAATTTATATCCAGACTATCAGCAGTTTCTGCCTGTGGTACATACTCTGGTTCTACTTATTACAGTGTGCATCAGCTGAGGAGTTATAGGGCTCTTTGCAGTCTATGCTTACACATGCGTATATAGAGCTTTATTTAAGTGCATTTTCTCTTTGAGGTGCTAGACTGATTTTTTTCACCAGGATTTACCTTCTTTTTTTTTTTTTTTACCTGGATTGACTTCATTTAGTTTATCACTTTTATTTAGGTAGTTTTTACAGGGTAAAAGGGAAGTACCATTAAACACCTATTGCCCTTTGGAAACGGGCCCGAAGAAGGGATCTTAACCCTGAAACGTTGCCCGCCTTCACCTGCATCACCTTTTGTTTGCATCCCCTCTCCCACCCTCCCTTCCTTCCCCATTGTGTTTTTCCTTTCCACCCTTCCCCTTTTCCCTGTTTTCTCCCATTTTCCCTTGACTCTTTGCGTATTTTGCTACATTAACCCGTACCCCCAGGGGGTATGTGTTTTGTTCTTCGTTAAATCATTTTGGCTTATACCTATTTTCTTGTGTCTTTTATGAGTGCTGGGAACATTGTTTTGTAGCTTTTTCTAGAATGTTCCATTTCTCCATAATGCATCATGGAGCATCTTTCATTTTAAACACATTTTGTCTTTCACATTAATGTAAGTATAGACCCTGTTTGAAATGTGATAGTTTCAACACCATCTTAAGCTTGGTCATTTAAATGTACTGTCATGGTTAAGCTAAGCAAGTCACATGAAGTAAGGATGGATGACAAGCACTACGAATAGTTCTTACAAAAACCTTCCAAATCTACTGAAATAAACCATTTTAGTAATAAGGATTGGAGCTGTATCAGGGAGGCTCCAATTTCCTGTCCCAGAATCCTCTGCTCACTGTTTATTGGTTCTCCTTCCAAAGTGAGGGCAGTGACATTATTAGGCTGGAATTTATGCTTCACCTGATTCTATCTGCCATGCTGTTCTATTTAGAAGAGGGATGCAGGAATGTTGGGGAGGGAGTGGAGGGAGGGGGGGGGGGGGGGAGAGGAAAGCAATTGTATTTATTTTCCAGTAGAAAGGATTGTACCTTTAGAAACATATATAGATACTGTAGGGGAAAGACATAATGCAAGAAGTGCTGAATATGATGTATCCCATTATAATACGTGTGTCAAGTAACTCATTCCATAGACTCTCTCCTCAAATTATTCGCACACACAAATGACACAGCTGAAATCAAGACACGACATTATACATTGATTTCATGGCACATATTCTAAATTACGGTTATATCTTGGTTTTTAATAAATCTCTCACTTTGGAAATTGCAACAAATTTGAAGTCTCTTATTAGCCAATTTTGGAATAGAAAAAAAAATCTAACTCGCCACTAACACTAGTTACTACTGTAATTACCAATTGACTTTGTTTGGCCAGATCTTTTTGAATGTCTGTTTTATGTCTTAAAGACCCATGTTATTGTTTTTCAAAATTAGGGCTTTCTTGTTTTCAGAATTTGTTTTTTTTAATGGTGTCCCAAAAGTCGTTGATCTAGGGGCCTGCAAGGAGTACAATACCACTGCTTTTTATTTTCAAACCTAAACTTTGACTTATTTTTGAAACATTAAGGAATCTTAACCTTTCTCTAACATAAATATATTTTCTGTTGTATATACACACATATATGCATATATACATACATGGTTCAAAGGGTTGTGGACTCCTGTAATAGGCTCACAACAGGGGTGGTAATACAATAAAGGAATTAAAAAATGCCCGGGGTAAACATAGGGCTATCCTAAATATAAAAGAAAGACAATTATGTAATAGCATCTGAGGCATCACGGCAGATAGAAAAATGGGTAGATTGGTTGGGCCAAGTGGTCCATATTTGAGAATATTTCTTGTGTTTCTATGTGAAGTTAAAATAAAAAAGTTAACAAAAAGGCAATTTCTAAAAAAAAAAATTTAAAATGCTTTTGATCTGCACAATTGGTGTCTTAACCACATATGTATTTTTATCATGACACTTCAACCGCTGCTTGCAGGCCAAAGGAGTTTGAGAAGTTTTGTTCTGTCTGCCGCTAACTTGTAACAAAGTTGTTATTCCGAGGTGTAAACTCTCAGGAACAAAAGGGCATTAAACCGTAAACACAATCTGAGTAACTTGCTAGTGAGTATTAAAGACTAATATGTAAACATCTCACAGTAACAGCCTACAGGATACACCTTAACAGAGGAGTAAAGCCTTTTGGATCGTAAACAGACTCATTCATGGCATAAATGTAAGGGAGCTGTAAAGACTTTTGGAATCATAAACTCTCATTCATGGGATAAAACATGAAGAAGGTGGGAAGAGATCCAGATTACAATGGAGTTCCCATTTGTGGGATATGCCTAGAGGAGTTGTAGGAAACTTCACACCGTAAACAGATACCCGGGTTGATCTTGGCTGAGGATTACGTTTACGAAAGGTTGCTGGAGTAGAAGCTGGACGAGTCGGACATAGCCTTACGGATGCTGCGGGTGGAACCATTGGAAGTGAGGTCCAGGGACAGGCGTTTGATGCTCTTTCCACTTTCCTCTGCATCCTCATCGTTGGTGCTTAGGACGGACGACACTGTGGTTTCGATACGACTGATTTTGTACATGCTGCTCTGGGTTTGGAGGTAGCGTGTGGATTTCATTTCCAGCCCTTCATACTCACCGGCGTGGATGAATGGGCACCATCGGAAAACGTGCTTAAATCCGATGCGGAACCTGGGGAGCACAAGTAGGGGATTATTGATTGAAGTCTCTGTGCTGCAAAAAGACCTGCATCAGATTTATAAAGGAAAAAACACTCCCATTGAAATGAATGGGATTTTCCTGACTGTTGGTGCAGCGTTTTTGGTACCAGTTTTCCCTGGTTTTAGAGCCGGGAGACTTTGATAAATGGCAGCCATACTACGTAGCAACAATATACGCTCAACACTTACAACTGCTGCAGTATATGGGCATGTTTGAGTCTCTGTGTACATTTGTGAGCATGCATGTGTAATTATGTGTATATTGTTTACACCTGTGTTTATACTAAACTGACAAAACACAGCGCAATATTTACTAAAGAAAATGAATCCAATTGAAAGATATGGGATTTCTACCTTTAATAAATCTGGTGCTGTTTAAAAAAAATAAAAAAATCTTTTGCCCCAATTTTGTAGCTGGGAGACTTTAGGAGATACCTCCCTGTCAATGCCTTTGCCTGTGTAAGGCTGCGTCCACGCGGCCACTGACAGCGTTTGGCACCTTAACGCGGTCAGCACAGACCTCCTCAGCCAATCAGTGCCAGTCACTGCTCGGCCACTAACCCACCCCCCACACTCACGCTTACACAAAAAGTCGCTGGACAGCCGAACGCTCATGCTTGGAGAGTTGGTGACGTCACCACTCTCAAGCATGAGCGCGGTCAGCAGCACGGGGGACACAGCCTAATGTGTATCTGTGACGGTGAGGGGGTACCCAGGCCATTAATAAAGGTATTTGGCCCGGCCGGGGGCCCCTGAGCCATATTGGGAAAATGTAGATTGTCAGCTCTGCAGCCCAGTAATGGCAAAAACACTGTTCATTCAATAAACATGTATGTGTGTCTCCCACCAGGTATAAGATGGTGAGAATCATGTTGTGTCTAACTATGAAATGTATTACTGTAGCAGTGTTTCCCTGTAACCGCGCAAAGGAAAAAAATGGTTTTAAAACCCAGCGGCCCGCAGCACAGCGAACAGATTTTAGCTAGCTCCTGCTAGGAAGGTCCCAGAACGCTGAGATCTGCTGTGAGCGCTGGTCAGGTAAAATCATTAAAAAGGTTATAGCACAATGTTTATAAAGGTATATAAAAAATTGATGAATTAAAGTCCCCAAGGTTTAGATTTTTATTAAAGTAATGGTCAGAGGAAGTCATTCAGTATGGATAAAAATCCATTTGCATAGGAAACAGAGGGAGCTACTCCGTCCTCTAAGCTTCAAAGGACCAGTTTCAAAGGCAGTCCAGGATATGGAGGTGCTAACCAATTATTAGCAAGGATATGGAGGTGTTAAACCTTTTGTAAGCAAGAAAGAGAATTTCAAAGCCATCCTGTCATATGGTTGCTCTGCCCCGACTTTCAGGCATTGAGCCGGCAGGGGGTCTGGCATGACAAGTGGGGAAAAGATGGCATTTGTCGCACATGCCCAGTTGCTATGCTGAAGCTCCCAGTGCCAGGCTATCCATGACTGGCAAATCTGGGATAGGTGGAAATATTTGGTTCCACGCAGAGATTGGCTGCAAAGTTTAAAGATAGGAATATTAACCCTATAAGAACCTATGCAGCCCATCAGGAAGGAGATTCACCTAAGATTTATCATGCAGTGAAAGATCCATCCTGTAACAAGACTTAACATCGTAACTAGTAAGTGTATTTTTTGTTGTAATTGTAAATCAAGCTGTGTATGTTAATTCTGTAAATACATTTCAATTTATTGGATCTCTTGCTTTGCTCAATCAAAGGATCCAGGTATTTTGGTGTTAAAAGCATTGGTCTCCCGTGACAGTATCTACTACAGTTTCTTAAGCAGGGTGCTGCTGTACCCTGGTATGCCACTATCATCTGTCAAGTGTGTCGCAGGCCACAGGAGAAACATTCTGACAGGTTTGTGTACGGAGGAGGGAGGTATGTGTGAGTAAGGTGTATAGTGAGTACGAGATGGGGAGTGAGGTGGGAGGGGTATTTTTATATGAGGTGTCTGTGTGAGTGTGGCATGCATAAGAAAAGGTGTGAATGTGGTGTGAGTGTGAGTGGAGGGGTGAGTGAGTGGTGTGTGTCTGTGTGGGGTGAGTGGGAAGATGAGTGTGAGGGAATGGAGTATAAGAGAAGGGGGGTGTGAATAAGAAAGAGATGTGTGTGCTATGTGAGACTGTAATGTAGATTGTGTTGAGGAAAAAGGTGAGTATGAAGTGTGTATATGAAGGGAGTAAACGCAGAGAGTGTAAGAAGGTGGGAGAGTGTGGTGCGTGTCAGCAAAAAGGGTTGAGTGTGGTCTGATGTGCTGGGGTGCCTCAAGATTTTAAAAGTCCTCCAGGTATAACCTGCCCAAAAATGTTTGGGAAGCACTGGTGTACTGTGTGTGCATCAGTGTGTGTGTGTCTGTGTGTGTGTATAGCCTGAGGGGTGATGTATCAGGGACAGTTTGGAGGAATATCGATGCAAATTGTGGCCTTTTCACATTGCAACTCTATCCTCCAAGTTTTGGGCTATGTGCATCAGCTTGTGATTTCGGGGGTGTCAATAAGAGGAGTTGGTGGCCAATTTGATACCCAAAGGGTTAAGAATGTTTGCTGGCACCTCTGACAGCGTGAAACTGTTGAATGAGTGAGAGTCATATTCCCCACTCACCTGTCATTGAGACAACAGTAAATGATGGGGTTATACATGGTGGAACTCATGGCCAGCCACATAATACCCAGATACAGCTGCTGAAAAAATTTCTGGTTGAGCTGGTAATCGAAGATCTGCAGCAGGAAGTAAATGTGATAAGGCAGCCAGCAAACTGCAAAAGTGCAAACTACCACAATCATCATTTTCACCACCTGCATGGGGAGAACAGAGAAGACAATTTAAAGGGTCAGTCCCTCCATGGACCAAAATGGCAGTGACATGTTTAAGGGGTTACATATAGGTGATTGAAAAAAATGTTGTACCAAGATCTGACACCTACAAGTGTTTTAAATCATTTTATAATGACATACAATGTCAATGTGTGCTCAACAAGAATTTACACTCTTGGAGCCCCTTCTCCTATCTTTATTGGTTCTCTGATAAGGACGGGGTGCCATAAGGGTAAATCAAATTCTCCACCTATTCAGTGGAACTAAGAATGCCACTTGTACAGATGTAGCAAGATTTACTGATCACGCAACCGTGGCAATGAAGGATTGATGCTGTGGGGTTGGGGTCCCATTCAGAAGCATGAACCCCTCGCAGCTTCATCACGGCAGACACTGCCCCTGGTGCCACAGACTTTTTCTTGTTCCTTTACAACGCTGAGGACAGTAAATCTTGCCACATCTGTAATTCTAACCTTACAAATAGTATAGAGGGTGTTACATGGATTGTTGCAAACCTAAAATATGTTGCTAAGTGGGACAGCAATGTTATATTAACTGAGGAGGGAGTTTTTCTAAAGCATGTTAATATAATATCTCAATATTCTTTTTCTTATACTGTATGGCACTAGCAGTGTACATACCAATGCTCATAAACTTCTGCAGGCACAATGAGTTTGTAGATCTTACAATCTAATGTGTCTGACACACAGGGAAATAAAGAGACTCGCTCAAAGGAGATCTGGCACTGGGATTCAAACCATGTTCACCCTCTTCAAAGGTCAATAAGCTACTCCTTATTACAAGCAAACCAATAAATAATAAGAGTTAGCGTCCTGAGAATGCTGCCATGATTCTTTAGCTGGCTGGTGGCCCTATGTAGATAAGGGAACTTTGAAGGTGACATAATACGCATTCCCTGTGCTGCAAGTGTCTCTCACCTTGCGTTTGGCCACGGTTTGCTCATGGTATCGGTCTGAAGAGTCCCCTGGGATCTCGCCCGCCCACAGGGTTTTGCCGATGAAGGTGTATGCACATCCTATTACAAGGAGTGGCAGGAAATAGATGAGACCAACGACAGACAATTGGTACCTGAAACAAAAGGTCAGAATCAGTGCATATATGTACTGCCTGTGTATTACTGCATCCCATAGAACCTATACATCACTCCAATACATATCTGTCTAGATATCTATAGTAATCTATCTCTATCCCGGAGCATGAAGGTGAGCACTCACAGAGTCATAGTGATGTGATACAGTTTGCCTGGGTGTACAGCTGCATGAGTGTAGTGCATATTGTTGAAAAGCCAACACTCACATGACATTCTCTAAAATTAATATATTTGTGTTGGCAAAGTCCTAAGGGAATCAAAACATTTGTCCTTTTGCAATAAAATAGCAAAAAATGCTGATGTCATGTGAGTGCAATTAAAAATAAAATGTTAAATATTTTCAAGGTAAGAAAGTCATATCATACACAATACACAATACAAAGTGTATTGTGTGTGTGTGTATATATATATATATATATATATATATATATATATATATATACAGCTCAACCACATTATAGCGCGATCCACTACAATGCGGATCCGCAATAACACGGTCTGAGTGTGGCTCCATATTTAAAAACATCTCCAAGGTTTGTTTTTATTTAATAACATTCAATGCTTTATTGTTAATGGATACACACACACACCCACAAACCCACACCCCACATCACCACAACACACATCACACCACACCCACACACACACACACAGTCGGCACACACACACACCACACACACCACACATCAACGCACACACACACACCCACACACCACACACCTCCCCCCTACACTAATAATGTTACCATACAATGCAGGAATCGAACCCATAACCCTTCATACACTGGTAGCAATTCTCTAGCAACTACACGATAGGATTGGTGGGATGTTATTGACTCTATCAGCAAACTTAACTTCTACTGCCCAGTACTGCCTTTCAGTATTGTGCAGTAGAAGTTAAGTTTGTTGATAGAGTCAATGACATCACACCAATCCTATGTGTGGCAGATAGAGAATTGCTACTAGTGTATGAAGGGTCATGGGTTCTATTCCTGCATGGTATGCTAAAATCCTTAGTGTAAGGGGGAGGTGTGTGTATGTGAGTCCATTAGCAATAAAGCATTGAATGTTATAATAAAAAACAAAACCTTGGAGATGTGCGCCGCGCACGTGGACGGAGCCTAATGACGCAGGGAGAGAGCTGCAGAGAGGAGAGAGCTGCAGATGCCAGGTAAGTCCTCGGTCGGTGGCCATTTCGCGACCCCGGTTATAACGCGGTCTCATTATGTGGTGGACCCTGAGCACTGCGTTATAATGGGGTTCAGCTGTATATATATAGAACACCCCTGGTGGTATTACTTTTTTCTACTAAAGGGGTTAATAAGAAGTTAGAAAGTTAACGTTAAAGTCAAGCCCTAGTAAAAATTTAGCTAATTCAATGTTTAAAAGTAAGTCATGTCAGGTGTTTGGCCACTCCTCAGTTCCAGAACTTGCTAGAAGGGTTATCTGACATAGTATGACTCATAAAAGGCTAAAGTATCTTTATTCTGCCTAGTGATGAGGGTGGGATTTTTACCAAGGGGTATAAAAGGGGCTGCAGAATATTCCAGGACCAAGGCTCCTGGAGAAATCCGGAGGAGGGAGTCACACCGTATTAAATGTATGTCTAAAATGTGTAACTTTATGTGTATAGTATGGTCACCTTTTATTATTTTAAAGTTAGGGAAGGGTGTCCCTAACCTAAGAAGGATCACTAATAATGCTGTCAGAAGTATCCTACCCCTTTCTAAAAGAGAATGTGCGTGCACTCATTGCAGGGGATCCAGGAGAGTACCCCAACTAGAGTTGCTCTAATGCCAACTCTACACCTATGCACACCAGGTTACCTGTTGTAGATGGAAACTTTGATAGAAGATGCACCACTGCACAAAGTCCTGGAAGGTGCCAGGAAATGCCTCACTAAACCAAGAGATTGCATGTTATCTGCAACCAATGGTAATGGAAGGCGACAAAGCCATGTGTGCCTCTCTGGGAAGCTACCTGAGCACCCAGGGAAGAAGTATGGATGATGCAAGTCTGATAAAATAAAGAAACCTGTGTGTCTAATAAAGTTCCTGGCACCCTTATTACCACCTGCTTACAACACCAGCCAGCCCGAATGCCAGCACCCTGAGAAAAGGTATGAGAGACTCTAAGCACCAACACCTGCACCAATCTATATTACCGCACTTAGATGTGACCCTCTTTTAAGTCCGGGCAAAGAGGAGTTACACACAGTAAAAATTACAGATTTGTTAGTTCCGTAGTCCTTCTGAGTCTTACTCCCATAAGTGCTTCTTAGGCTGAGTCCATAGAGACTCCAGCCGTGCGGAGGCGCGCGGAGGCTGAGGGAAAGCGGGTGCTTTCGCTGGCCATAATACGTGCGCCGTCAGGGGGCGTGTCTGGGGGCGGGCCAGTGACGTCATGGAGCTGGTTCGCCCTCACGTGACCGGCCATCCGCTCCCGAGAGTGCTTAAACTAAAAAAAACGTTGTTGGCTACGCCTCCGCACACCTGCGGAAGCGTGCGCGAGCCCCTGCTAAAGCCGCTCTCATTGCGGCTGCAGGGGCTCACAGGCAAGCGTGAGCGCGGCTCAGCGCGGGTCAGCGTCTAAGTGCTGACCATGCCGGCGGCCTTATTTACAGTATTACTTGATTTACTGTTAGACCTCACTGCATATCCAGGTTTATTTACATGATTATTGAGTTTTTTGTTATGTCATTTAAAAAAAACGTTATTATACTTTTTTATTTTTGTTAGACATTTTTATATATATTTTGAATGTATAAATTACACTTTCTAATTATTTAGAATGAATTAAAGTCTAACAGCCCATTGAAGGAAAGTGGCTTGTTTAGAACGTCACTTGGACGGACACGCTGTATATTTGGTGTCTTACGACCAAGCGGCTGATTGAGCTCAATCTCCTTTTCTTCTCGGGAATACAAAACTATGACAAATGAAGCTCATAAGCTTTCTCAATTGCCTTTGGACACAGAATCACATCTTTTGTGTAAACCCTGACGGTTTGAATTGGCTGGTAATGACGACAATCTCTCAGATTGTGCATTTAGCTTCTCTGCTGTGTCAATTAAACTAACACACTTGCAGGGAAACTTTTCATCCCAAGGACTGTACACATGACATACTGTAGGGTCATCCCCTAGGATCACAGGAAAGGAGATTTCACCAGCAGCAAAGGAAATGATTGTGTACACTAAGAGCAGATATAACACCAACCTAGCCTCAGTTACATTTGAATATTTGGGTATAGATCCTTACCCTCATTTATCCTTGGCTTTGCATATGTACATGCTGTGTCGCTGACATCCAAAATCTATACTAAACTGGGTGTGCTAAAGAAAAATCTTATATAAGTCAGATGGTGAGAAAGCGCATTGTACAGTACATGCTTATTATATACTATGGGGACATAATGTAAGGTACAGCACCCCCAGTTCACCTTAGCAATTTGACAGTCTATACAACTTAATGTGACATTTTGTCTCATTATGTAACTACAACACCCATCATTGTGATATGTTAACAGTTCTAGGTTGGCTGTCATGATATTTATACTGTACCAAGTCATAGAGAGAAGTACGTGCACACTGCAATATGGTGCTGAAGAGGGGTACTTATCTGCCTGTGCACCGGGTCCAGGGAGGTCCAGACATCCCAGAGGAATACAGTGTAGATAATGGAAACAGGCACACGGTCTTATGCAGAAAATATTTAATGTGCCACAAAAAAGTCCAACGTTTCGGCAGAAAACTGCCTTTATCAAGGCGATAAAGGCAGTTTTCTGCCGAAACGTTGGACTTTTTGGTGGCACATTAAATATTTTCTGCATAAGACCGTGTGCCTGTTTCCATTATCTACACTGTATATTGTACCAAGGACAGTATACCTCCGGAGCAATATGAGAGGTAACTCTCAATTTATAATTTCCAGGTAAAATATTTGAGAATAAATAAACAAGGATTTTACTACCCATGGAGACCGCGATGGCAGATACAGTAGATACGTTTAGGGAACGGTTAGATATTCTTTTTTTTAAGGAAAGGTATACAGGAATATGCCAAATAAGTTAATAAAATAGGAAGAGCATTGACCTGTTTTTGAGGACATTTCTGAACTGGACTGCCCCATTAATGCTGTGCTTTGTATGTATTGTTTAAATCAGGTGAGAGCTTTAGGGAAGCTCCCATGTTTAAAATGGACAGGAAGATTAAAAGCGGCACACTCAGTGAGCTCATTTGGACGACATTTATCCAGAATCCTCATCTGCATTTTAAACAGAATGTGACAGGTAACAATAGAGAGAATGAAGAACGATAAATGGAAGAAATTAAATCCTAAAAGCCAAACCCTCACTGCCCCTACTTTACCATTACTACCGTAGGCTCCTGCAATAAACTGAAAAGGGGGCTAAAAGTTAACACAGGAAGCACTGTGAAGTTTTCATGGAAATTTTTAAAGGTAACTGTGCTGCTCTCCTACAGTTAGGTTCAGAAGCCTCTGCCTCTCAGCGTGCAGCAGGGGATACAGCTAGGGTAACCTACTGTAAGGAAACAGTCTTATGCTCTCTCTGCCTTCACACATTACTGAGGGAAAACAAGGGGCATTGGAAATGCATAAGAAACTAAGACTATTATTTTCTGCAACTCACGAGAGCAAATACATTGTTTCATTGTATTACCATTGATAATAGTCTCCAACGTGTATTATGTTCTTATAATGACGGTGTTAAGAAAATACCATCAGTTTGGTTGAATACTAATTTGAACCTATTGAATCTTTGCTGTCGTAATCCCTTGTAATACACTAAATGAAGAAATACTGTACAGTACCTTACTCAAATCCCATGTTTTCATTTTTTTTTATTTTTTTTTAGTGTTTAATCATGGCAATTGAGAACTGGGTGCTAACTTGGATTTATTCCATACTGCAATCAAAATAAGGCAAAGAGAGAAAAAAGACTTCCAATTCTGGGTGCACACCAATTGTTAGTCATCTTTGTTTAGGAACAAAAGTGTACTTTTCATGCTAAAACTTAAAATATAATGCAATTCTATAAAATGATGTTCCAAGTCACTAACAAAAACTATTTAAAAAAAACTTGTTTAGAAGACCATTTGGTCTGCAGTGTTTTCTCTCTCTAAAGTTGTGATTATGGTCCTAACAGTTCCATCCACATATTACCTTTGCACTCAGTTCTAATCACAACTGACCCCCTGGTACATCCTTAGGCCTATTAAAGGGTTATTGTTCCTGAGCTGCAGGGAGTTGTTGGGAACTCTAGGACTGCTTCCTTTCAGGATTGTTTATATAATCCTGTCAATCTCTATAGTGTTTCTGTAGCTTCGAATGCTCACATTTATAGAGTGAACTGACCTTTTGTGATATTGTTTTGGGTCTTAAATAACCTTTATCAGTATGGTAGAGGAAAGAAAGAAATGAAGAAGTATATATGAGTTACTGTATGTAGTTTTATTTAATTCTAGCATATCAAGTAATAAATCTCTCATTAGTCAGTAGATCAGATGAAGTTCCCGACCTATTTGCGGGAGAACAATTTGCTAGTGTCATGCAGTAATGCCGAGCCATGTATCATACTCAATTATGTGGCCTGAACGTTTGCATCACAGCAGACATTGCGATTGTTGAGCGCACCCTATGCGCATTTCACCACTATACTATGTTTTTAAACAACATAAGAATGAATCACATTGAGTCGAAAGACCTTGAACATCTACACTATTTTATCTTCCTCCTGGATGTATCAGGAGTTCTGGAATATCCACTGGGAGAGTCAGATAAAGTACCTTGCCTTTGAGGTCCTCTTTGTCGTCTTTTTTGTGAAAGAAGATAAGTACAGTATGGCATTACTCTAGTCTTCTGGAATTGTCCCTTTTCTTCAAACAGCATGTAAAGAGTATTTTCTCTACCTCTTCTCAAGCTTCTTTCAAAAGTTCAGTTGTAATTCTATCTTCCAAGACCCTTCTCATTCTTCATGGATTTTATTGCTTTTATCACTTCTTCTGGAAGGACGCATAGTACATCATTGGTGGTTTCTTCTTGCTCTTCCTCTTCTGGATTATGTCCTGTGTTATCTGTGTTCTCATACAATTTCATGTAGAAGTCCTCAACGGTCTTTATGATAAGTGCACAGTTTTGTCTGAGTGCAATGATTTGCTTCTTCCCAATCATATTTTGCTGCTTCGTTGTTTTAAGATTAATTCTTCTTAATCCCAGTTACATGCTCTTACATCTTCAGTTATACGCTTTCGGATCATCTTGCTCAACTCCGCATATTCAATTATTTTTCTTGCATTTTAGGATTTCTTCATTTTGTGTCACTTCCTCAGTAACTACTTTGCTTCATCTGATATTTATTCTTATCTACTGCTGCGGCCAAGTTTATTTGAGCATTTGCCCGTTCTTGGCCGCAGCAGTAGCCTGGCGCGCGCCCGAGTGTGACGGGCGCGCGCCGAAGCAGCGGAAGAGCGCCCTCCGATCGGGGCGCTCTCCCTACCGCTGCCGGGTCCGCTGGGTCCCCCGGAACCCCCTGCCGCCGTCCCGCAGATCGCGGGACACCAGGGCTCCCTCGGGGAGCCCCTGGACGCGCGTGCAGGGGGCGCAGGCTCCCGAAGACACGTGACCGCGCGTCTATGACGCGCGGCACGCCGAGGGGCGGCCACTAGCAAGCCGGGAAATCTCCCGGCTTGCGGTACCGACCACACTGCAATAAAGTGTGTCGGTACTGTATTTGTTTCCAACTACAATCTTCGTACATTATTCCTAATTATTTCTTAAAGCGTCCCCATGAATTTCGAGCAAGCTGAAACAATTTTTCAGATCTAGTGGAAATTTTCTGCCGTTATTTTGAGGTTTGTGATAGGGATTGTTTTTGTCTTCTTTTGAATCAGTTTTCTTTCCATCTGTGCGTTTAGATGTAATTTGTAATTTTTCAGTGATCACTCCAGTGTCAAACTGGTTAATGACTGTGCAGTCTTCAATCATCTCTTTCTTGTTAGCTAGGATATCGTAAATGTCATTCTTATTCCATTGGGCCATTCCATGTTCTCTTTTTATTTATTTTTTAAAGAATAAATTCATGCTGTAGAAGTTTTCACATGCTGCACATTCTATCAATCTGTCTTCACTATTACCACAACCAAATTAACAAATGGATTTCTTGTCCTGGGCACCAATCTTTGCATTTAAATCTCCCATAATGAGAGGTGACAATTTCCATTGCTGTTAAATTGGTTGGTTTCACGGTAGAAGTCTTCCACATCGTCTGTGTGACTTACATGCAGTGGGGCACACACTTGGATTATTTGAAGCCTGCATCTTTTTGTCAACTCAATGGTGATTCTTGCTGCTCTTTCAGATGAGTTTTCATATGCCACTGCTGCATGTTGTTTTGCCATCTCTTGTTAACGATGAAGCCTACTCCACTGACTCTTCCATTTCCTGTACCTCTGTAATATAATAAGTATCTGTGTTATGAGCTCAATGAGGCCTTTGTTTTTTTTCTTACTCCATTAAGGCCAACAATATCCTATTTAATCTTTTCAAGCTGATCTTCCAGTTCTTGCAGTGCTGCTTTACTCGCGAGAGTCTGGCAGTTGTACCGTAGGTAGCAACATTTAGATTTGAATGACAGCTTTTGATTAACCTCCGAAGATTCTTAGCACCCTCTGCCTGCATGCCTTCTTGAACGCTGTAAAGCCCACGGACAATCCAGTCCCAGGAGCATTATTTCCCTCTCCTCTTTCTCCCAACTCCAGCAAAAACCCTATTTCAGGGTCTGGATCGGAGTAATGGCAATGTTAGGAAAATAATGCAATGTTATCCTACAATAAGATGATGTTTATCCTATTCTAGTACGGCCATTTTTCCCCCCAAATAATTAGCTCCATGGATACGGCGTTAACTCGGGGAACATAGCGTCCGTCCCTGTTTTAGGTAATGTTATGTTCCCTAGTTTAATGGAGCATCTTGCACCCCCTTAAACACAGGAATATTCACATATGCACTCATATTACATATGAAATAATAAATGAATATAAATTAATAGTAGTGTAAGAATAAGATAGAAAATACATGGGCCCTTATGCTGTAAGGTGTGATAGCGCAGATGATGTGCTATTGCATGAAAGTCCCATTAAAGTCTATGGGACTTTCCATGTGATAGCACATTATCTGCTCTATCACACCTTGCAGAATAAGGTAGACATATGTATTTTGACCAGTAAACAGGACAAATAGTTAACACAATAAATCCTGAGATATGCTTATGCCATCTTGGAAAGCACCATACATACTGTATGTCAAAATCAGTACGAGAACACAAATCAGCATTAGAGACATGCGGAACTCTACAAAATATTTTTCTATCCCAATTTCACTTTCTTGCAAAAAGTTTCAGCAAGCTTCAAAGTGTCGCAGATTTAGCAACTTCTCAACCAGGATAACGGTTTTAGATCTCACCGCACACCTTTTAGATAATGGGTGTCCTTTACCTTTATAAGGTGCCGGCAGGTGAAGAGTGGCTGGGATCCCACGTAGTTAAACTCAGAGCTGGATATCTTCTTGCCGCCCTATTGTAATAAAGTCTTACACCAGACATTATAGTATAATAAGCTGTTCTATTTGCAGGTTGCAAACGCACAAAACATTGTGCGTTTGCATCCAGCGCATCAAACATCTTATTATGCAACGATATCTGGTGTAAGACTTTATTACAATAGTGCGGCAAGAAGATATCCAGCTACGAGTTTCTCAATCTTGTGGTGACATATTGGCAGATAGCGAGAGAAACACTGTGTTTCTGCCCTATATGTAGTCACAGCTTTAAGTGATGCCAGCAATTTTAGAAAATGTAACAAAATAGCAGATTAAATGATAATGCCCACATAGTTAATGCTTGGGGAATCACTTGTGTACTCTGACAAGGTTGCAAAATTTTTTTTCGCTCCTGAAAAAGGACAAATTTCACCCGGATCGCGACTTTGAGCAAAAGTTTCACATATCTCTCATTAGCATAAACAGCACAACATAACCCCAAAACAAGTGTTTGTAGCTCAACAAACTGCAAAATGTGTCTACCAAAACCAAATGATATATAGCAAGAATTAAATTGTTGTCAGGCGCTCAGAATCATACGCTGTCTTCTTGAAATCCTTCCTACTGGGGAATCCGGAGACGTCGTGTCAGCTACCGGCTAGACACGAGAGGTGTGCATTTCTGACAAGCGCCTGAAAAAACCTCAATGTACAGTGCTGTATAGTTATAACAAACACACTTAATCACATAATAATCACAAATAATCACAATACAGTCTCATATAATTAAACGGTTTATTTCTTCTACTTCATGTTTGAATCTACATGGGATTGGGACTACACCTTCAATAAAAACCATTATTGCTACTTTTTTCTGCACAGGAAAAGAGAATGTTGGAAAGTACCAGAGAAACTGCGGGACAGCTGATAACTCCATTTGTGTATGCAGGATGGAAAGAGTTTGGAAAACAGAACAATAGGGTTATCCGAAGGCTGTAATGCAAAATGGGACCCCCTCCCCAACTCCTTACTGCACCACAAAAAACTCAAAAATAGGAGCGCATGAAATGAAACCAAGAAAGACCCAAAATGAATACATATACTTTATATCATAGAAAGTAAATTCATCATATAAACACACATATACAAAAACATAGTAAATCAAAAACTGTCTAAAATGACACTAATAGTTAGTACATATAGAGCCCAAGCAACGTGGAGTAAAGGGGTTAAAAACCCAAAATCACAAATGTCCTAGTTGTAACAGGAGGGGAGAAGGTGCTGGGAAAGCTAGATGAAAAAACACCGACCTTAGGCACTCTAACTCTCCTGTGAACTCCTCGTGGTATAGCTGAGCTCTGCAACAACACAAACAGACCGTCGTCACGGCCGTGCGTCGCTGCGTGATGACGTCACCAACGCATTTCGTGTCACATGACACTTCATCAGGGAGTGGTCATAGACTCTCATTGTGGCATTGCACTTACATCCACCAATGAGAGACCCTGTCATGTTTTAGCAAATCAACCCTCCAATCAGGACCAACTAAACATACTTGCATACAATATATGCTGATTAGAACAAACAAAACCAATAAACATAGAAACATACAAATAATTAGATTACTTAATGAATAAAATACATAACCTAGCTGGAGATATTCTAGATGAAATGCAATTATTCACTAAATTTTCCCAGCTACAGTAGTTGAAAATAAAATTTGTTCTGGGCTATAAACGCACAGAACCCAATGTAGTACATTTTTAATCTTATCCATACTATTAAAATTATTACAATACAGGCACACCCCGCATTAACGTACGCAATGGGACCAGAGCATGTATGTAAAGTGAAAATGTACTTAAAGTGAAGCACTCCCTTTTCCCCACTTTTGATGCACGTACTGTACTGCAATTGTCATAAATGTGCATAACTGATGTAAATAACGCATGTGTAACAGGCTCAATAGCCTTCCCGCTTGTGCACAGCTTCGGTGCAGGTAGGGAGCCAGTATTGCTGTTCAGAACGTGCTGACAGGCGCATGCGTGAGCTGCTGTTTGCCTATTGAGCGAAATGTACTTACTCGCGAGTGTACTTAAAGTGAGTGTCCTTAAAGCGGGGTATGCCTGTATAAGAGACAAGAGATAGATGTTACCTTAACACATACTGACATAACTAATATTGTCAATAAATGATTGAATAAACCTTCGCAGCTTGTCATAATTTCCCCTAGGGGTCAGAGTGAAACTCGCAGGACCTCTACAGGTGAAAAAAAAACATATTATAGAAAATACATATACAGTATATAGGACATGTAACAATTAAAACATATTAAAAAAAAACATATAAAAAAGGGGGCACATAAAAAATGGTCCCACAATGTGCATATATGAACACATCAACATTTGCGGACTCATAAACCCGCACAGAAAAAAACAAAATTAATAAAAATTAGTGAATATATCATAAACTAATTCCTATATTAAATAAATGCCCTAATAGGAGATGTAATTCTCTATTAAATATTAAACCACCGCAACCTATTAGGATTACAATAGGGTCAGAGCTAAGCTCGTAGGACCCCATGTATCATGCATCAAAGTAACTTAAATATAATAGGAATCATTTAAAATTCCCAAAAAGAAACAACAAGAAGTAATTATTACAATATAATGAATAGGTAAATACAACATCACAACTTGTAATATTAACTCCAAAGGTTCAGATTAAACCATACAAGCCCTTTAAAAAAAAAATTGCAGAAATATAAGGGACTCATATGATATTAACTCTCTAAGATCAACGGGAACCAGACCTTACTTTAGAAAAGGGACCAACTCAATCTGCTCATTTAACCCTCCAGGTGATTTGCTCCCCAAAGTATAGATCCAGAACTGTTCCCTTTGGAGTAGGAAATTGTCCCTGTCCCCCCTCCTAGGATCTCTGGGTATTACCTCGGTTCCCCTAAAACGTAAGTTATCAACTTCCCCTTTATGGTGTGTCAAAAAATGTTGAGCTAGATTGTGAATTGTTTTACCCTTTTCTACATTCTGTCGTGCATTTTTGATCCCATTTATATGCTCACAGATACGCACTTTGAGGGGTCTAGTAGTTTTCCCAACATATAATAATGGACAAGAACAATTGATAACATATACAACAAAAGTAGTCAGACAGTTCACAAACTGATTCACAACATAATCATTCCCATTTTTATTGTCATGGATCACCTTATCTTTGCTCATATGTTTGCAAACCACACACCTGCCACATGTGTAGTTGCCAATGGGTTTGACAAGAAAATTACCACTTGTAGATACACATTTAGCCTTTTTAAGAGCACTCGGTGCCAGCCTATTTTTGATACTCTTGACTTTCCTAAAGGCTAATTTGGGCCTAGTGTCTACAAGTGGTAATTTTGTTGTCAAACCCATTGGCAACTACAGCAACTGTGAACTGTCTGACTACTTTTGTTGTATATGCTATCAACTGTTCTTGTCCATTATTATATGTTGGGAAAACTACTAGACCCCTCAAAGTGCGGATTTTTTGAACAATTAAATGGGATCAAAAATGCACGCAGAATTTAGAAAAGGGTAAAACATTCACAATCTAGCTCAACATTTTGACACACCATAAAGGGGAAGTTGATAACTTACGTTTTAGGGGAATGACGACGGTAATACCCGAGATCCTAGGAGGGGGGACAGGGACAATTTCCTACATCCAAAGGGAACAGTTCTGGATCTATACTTTGGGGAGCAAATCACCTGGAGGGTTAATGAGCAGATTGAGTTGGCCCCTTTTCTAAGTAAAGTAAGGTCTGGTTCCCGTTGATCTTAGAGAGTTATATCATATGAGTCCCTTATATTCTGCAATTTTTTTTAAAGGCTTGTATGGTTTAATCTGAACCTTTGGAGTTAATATTACAAGTGTGATGTTGTATTTACCTATTCATTATATTGTAATAATTACTTCTTGTTGTTTCTTTTTGGGAATTTTAAATGATTCCTATTATATTTAAGTTACTTTGATGTATGATACATGGGGTCCTGCGAGCTTAGCTCTGACCCTATTGTAATCCTAATAGTTTGCGATGTTTTAATATTTAATAGAGAATTACATCTCCTATTAGGGCATTTATTTAATATAGGAATTAGTTTATGATGTATTCACTAATTTTTATTAATTTTGTTTTTTTCTGTGCGGGTTTATGAGTCCGCAAATGTTGATGTGTTCATATATGCACATTGTGGGACCATTTTTTATGTGCCCCCTTTTTTATATGTTTTTTTTTTTTAATATGTTTTAATTGTTACATGTCCTATATATATATTTATTCTATAATATGTTTTTTTTTCACCTGTAGAGGTCCTGCGAGTTTCACTCTGACCCCTAGGGGAAATTATGACAAGCTGCGAAGGTTTATGCAATCATTTATTGACAATATTAGTTATGTCAGTATGTGTTAAGGTAACATCTATCTATTGCCTCTTATATTGTAATAATTTTAATAGTATGGATAAGATTAAAAATGTACTACATTGGGTCCTGTGCGTTTATAGCCCAGAACAAATTTTATTTTCAACTAGCTGGGAAAATTTAGTGAATAATTACATTTCATCTAGAATATCTCCAGCTAGGTAATGTATTTTATTCATTAAGTAATCTAATTACTGGTATGTTTCTATGTTTATTGGTTTTGTTTGTTCTAATCAGCATATATTGTATGCAAGTATGTTTAGTTGGTCCTGATTGGAGGGTTGATTTGCTAAAACATGACAGGGTCTCTCATTGGTGGATGTAAGTGCAATGCCACAATGAGAGTCTATGACCACTCCCTGATGAAGTGTCATGTGACACGAAACGCATTGGTGACGTCATCACGCAGCGACGCACGGCCGTGACGACGGTCTGTTTGTGTTGTTGCAGAGCTCAGCTATACTACGAGTAGTTCACAGGAGAGTTAGAGTGCCTAAGGTCGGTGTTTTTTCATCTAGCTTTCCCAGCACCTTCTCCCCTCCTGTTATAACTAGGACATTTGTGATTTTGGGTTTTTAACCCCTTTACTCCACGTTGCTTGGGCTCTATATGTACTAACTATTAGTGTCATTTTAGACAGTTTTTGATTTACTATGTTTTTGTATATGTGTGTTTATATGATGAATTTTCTTTCTATGATATAAAGTATATGTATTAATTTTGGGTCTTTCTTTGTTTCATTTGATGCGCTCCTATTTTTGAGTTTTTTTGTTTGCTGAGTGTGCCCCGCTGATCACGGGAGATTAGGAGCAGCAAGGTGGAACCGGACAGCCGAGAGGGGAGTCTTTTGGAGGGACAGCGTGCTCAATACACATTTTTTCCTTACTGCACCACTGCTGTGTTACAGACGCACTAAATAACTAATCACGCATTATCGGATTAGGAGAAGATTATGCAATTAATTCCGGGGACAGCCAAATTAGCAATGTTTTTTTTACGGTTTTTAGGAAAGCGAGGAGGCACCCCTTCGCTGCATTGCTTGGCAATGTGTAACAGTCCTCTGGCACAGTAAAAAGGGTACAAAGTCAGAGCCAGACAAAGCTACACTGTTTAGTGAAACGCATAGAGTCGGTGCCTGTAATGTCATCAGCTACCGGTTGTTTCCTCGCGATACGAACAGTACCTTTGGCGTGCCTACCGCGTATAGGGTGCAGATCACTGGATGCCGATATCTTGCGCAGTGAAGACTAAGGATACAGAGGATCCCCGTTCCGGTCGTGACATTGGTGTGTCAGCTGATCAAGGCGACCCCTGCGGGCCGGGACGTGAGGTCCAAGACGGATGAAACTGGAGCTGGTGATATCGCTTGTTTTATGTGCCTATTTTGATCTATGACACTGTAAGTGTTAATTTTATTGCATGGATAAAGTGTTATTATTGTGTTACGCTATGGAAGCCTCTTTTCTTTCCCTACTATCCTGACTGACGAGGTGCCGTGTGTACTGCTAACATCATATCAGTCATCCAGCTGTGGGGTTGTTCATCCATCATCTATCACTACAGAGTCAAGCATTTGCCACTGATCTCTGACATGCCTGATTTTATTTGATACCACGTGAGTCTCCATTCACCTGATAATTTCACATCACATCATTTGATTCAAACATTACTTGCACTATTTTGTGCTTTCTATTCCTTTACATATAGATTCCTGCGCTTCCCATGATTTTCGAGACGTCCTACAATTGAAGTGGAATCTGCAAACATCCACTTAAGGGTTTTTGTGCTACAATTTTGTTCACGTTTCACTTGTATTTATCTTACACTGTATCAATCACGGTTATATACTAATTATTTATCACTGCGCCACCCTTTTGCACTTTGTTGCATATTTTGTCACTACAAAGTAAGAGACCATAACCTGTAAGAACCAAAACCAGTAAGATTTGGGGGGTCCAGCCACAAGGTGAAAAAAATATATATAGAAAAGTGCTTATTTTTATCAGTGAGACATCACTGAAGTCTAAGAGAGATGCTGCCAAATATCAGTGAGACTGACCCAAAATCAATGAGTCAACGAGCTGACATGTCTGTGTGGGTTGTCATGCAAGGGTAGTTTAGGAATAATGTATTGTTAAATTTAGATATTTTATGAGGGGAGGAGCAACGCAGTCACAGAGATTTTTATGTGAATGATTTGTGGAATAGGATAGGCAGTTTGTGTAAGATGAGATCCCATTGCAATGTATGGCGTGTGTAAGAGGAAGATCCCACTGAAGTGTACGGTGTGCAGGGCGGCTGATAGGGGGGGAGAGCCGGGACAAGTGTCCTGGCTCAGTGGCTGCAGGGGGCACAGCTGGCAAGCACTGGAAGTTGGGCCTTGCTGCCGGGCCTCTGGGGGGGGGGGGGGGGGAGGTTGTGGTTGGTAGTGTAGTTATGTATTTGTGAGGGGCCGTAAAGTGTTTTTAGTGTATGTATGTATGGGTTGGGTTAGGTTTTAAATGTAAGCGATGTGGGGGAAGTTTTAAGGATTTTTTACAATGTGTTTTTTTTTCTTGGACATTTCTTTCGAATCTTGCACGGTACTTGGTCATGTTGTAAATATGTATTTGGGGGTTGTGGTAGTGTTGTAAGTATGTATGTAGGGGAGGGGGGTAGTGTTGTATGTATCTAGGGGGGGGGGGGGAAGAAGTGTATGTATTTATGGGGAGGGTAGTGTTGTATTTATTTTGTGCATATTGTGGAGGGGTAATTATTGTGGAGGATTGTGGAGGGGAAATTATTGTGAGTGTGGCTGGGGAGGAGGTGAGAATGAGTGTGAGGAGGGGGGATTGAGGGAGCGGGATTGAGTGGGAGGGAGGTAATTGAGTGATAGTGGAGGGGGGAAGTGAGAGGGGTGTAAGAGAAATACATTGGGGGGGGGGGGGAATAGAGGGGGGGCTTGCAAAAAGTTGTTAAATAGGGGGCTTGCAAGAACTCCAACTCGGGGGAGGGAGGGGTCGGAACTCTAGTCCTGGGAAATCTGTCTGTGGCCCTGACGGTGTGTGTGTAAGAGGCAGATCCCACTAACAATCTGCCCCTCTCAATGAGTCTCTCTGCCACTGCTAATTTCACTGCAGTTGCAAAAGCAGCTAGTTTTTCACAATTAAACTGACATTTAAGATAAGGTCATATACATAAATGTGGTGCAATTGTTATAAATGCAAGTATAATAATTGTATGTATTTTAAATGCATTTTAAATGACATTGGATTGAATCTGGGGGTCTCCGGAGCTGAACCCCAATAAATTCAGCTCCGGGAACCCCCTGCTTCCAGATCTCCATAGAGGTGCTGGTAGCCGCTCCGCTTGGCTAGCAGGGCTCACGTAATAGCGAAGTTTCAAAGCTGCTGTGTCCTGTGGGCCAATAGGCAGCCATGAAGTCATCAGGTTCTACTTCTGTAACTCAGCATTATCTTCTCTAACCAGTTTCAATTGTTCACAGAGTAGATCAGAGTAATGCCTGACAGTTTGCAGTGCATCTTCAGGCTGAAGGGATCGTCACTTACTTGTTCCGGCCCCGCTTCCCTGGTATAGTTTAAGGGTTTCTGACTGTCAGCTCCAGACAGACACTTTTTTGGGGTACACGACTTCTGCCTTGGGCCCTCTGGATATTCTGTCATCTGTGGGATGAATCCTCCATTTGCTCTAGGCTGCAGGACATTTCGGCCCCCCTTTTACTCTGAGGAATCTGTGGACTTGTCTGATCCATCCATAGTAAGACACCATTTTTCTTTTTCTGCCTTTTTGCTTTGGACGACTCCGTCCCATCAGGGATACTGGGGTCTCCTTCTTTGTTTGAAACTTCAGCAGTTTCCCAGCATCCACCATGCTTTTCTTGCAGTTGTATAAGCTGGCAGGAATATTTAGTGTTCAGCTGATCTTGCTCTTGCTGCCGCCAATCATATTTGGGGTCATAGAGACCTGTTTTTTCAGTGCGTACAGAGTTTAGGCACCTCCACCATCCTAGAGGTGTTTTGTGGGTGCGTCTCGTTTTGGGACCCACATAATATAGGTCTGCATCCCCATCCGTATCTTCATAGGACCAGAAGGGACACTCTTCTGTACTGAATGGCGGATTCAGTACTGGAACACTACATTTGGCCCTCCATTTTTGCGCTATCAGGTGTATTTTTCCCTCTGACGCTATTGCAGCGATTTTCTCTGTATATGCTAGAACCCCAGCTGGTAGTCCTACGCATGGGCAGACTTCACTTGAAGAGTTCACAGTTTTCACAGGCGTCTCTGTAGACTTTTCTTTTTCTTCTTCTTCTTCACTTTGGTAGATTCTGATACATCAGCAGTACTGGGCACACATTCCTTCTCTTGATCATCAGTTGCACTGTATTACTCGCTAAGTGGCACTCGCTAAGAAAAACTTCTGCATTTTCCTTGCGACCACAGTGCTTTATTTGGTGCTGCAGTTGCTTGGCTCGTTGGAAAAAATCTTCCTCTAGCTGCTGCCTTTTTCCCGGGCTACATAGGCGTCATCCTCATCATCAGAATAACGCCTGAAGGGACAGTGCTTTGTGTGGCAGGGCTCTTTACACCATGCACACATTTTCTCTGTGTATGCTGTAAGCACAGCCAGTAGTCAGACACAGTGGGACAGACTTTACTTGCAGAGTCTGTACTTCACACCGGCTTGGTGGCCATTTAAAAAACCCACAGATTTATTTTTTCTTCACATGTGGTGGGGAAGACTCTGGTCACAGCGTCAGTACCTTGTGAGGGTCACTGTCTGTCGAATTCCCCAAAGTCAGACTGTGGCATTGTGGCTTTCAGTGTGCAGTGTAGATTTCCTGCCTTTAATTCTGGTCACTTCTGCACGTAATTCTTTTGTTCTTGGTTTTGTTGCTCAAGCTGTTGCAGGAATTGTAAGTAGGTAAAAGCAACAAAAAAAATCCCAGATGGTCTCCTGGGCTCCTTTGAAATTCAGGGGCTACCTCTCAACCCACTTCTAGCACCATATGTAAGAGACATGTGCAGCGGTACAACCGGGGAGACAGATTTAGGGGAAATGAAACCATAGCCCATCACTTTAAACAATGTAGAAAGCCACAAAATAAAAAAACAGCCTATCCCTTTGTAAGGGCTAACTCACTTTCCCAGTCCCTATCTGCAGGGCTGGGAGGATAAGCCTCTTACCAACCTATGACTCCAAAGTCTAAAGAGGTACCTGTAAGCAGGGGATCTTTGTGTCAGTCTCTAAGTTTGGTTGGTGTCTGTTGAGTGGCCAGCCTCTGGTTGGGTCCAGGGTACTCTGTGCCCTGGAATAGAGGTCTGGTTCCTGGTGTCTTGATGTCAGCACTAACCTTTACTCAAGATCACATCTCCTTTTGCAACACAGTTGTGTATGTGCTCAGGAGTCTCCCTGTCATTTCCTAGCAGGAAGCTTTTCTAGCTGTCTGATTAGCCAGGGGGAGACTGGTTAAATGTCGAGCTGCAATTAACCAGCACCCTGCTGGATTCTTCAGACCACTATAGTCTTATATTAAAACCTCATTTAAAACAGTGTTAAGTCCCTGTTTCAGATATCCTGATTTTAGAATGGCAGGGCACACTGGAGAATGTGGCAAGGCTTGAGACGTCTCACAAGGCCAGTTTAAGGCTTCTTAATTACCTTGCTGGTGGCAGGAGTAATGCTTACTCAGGGGGTTAGACTCAGTCAGTATTAGATCCTAGTGGGAGTTCTCAGACCTAGTAAGTGGATATTTGGGGAAGACGGATACCATTCCAGACTTAGGCGGCCTGATTGGTGATGACCTTTTGTATGGTAATTTAGGGAAGGCAGTACCATTCTCGGCTTTGGAGGCCGGAATGGTGGTGACCTTCCGTAAGGGGGCCCTGTGCCATTCGGCCGAAGGTGCTGAGTGGTGGAATGAGCATGAGCTGAGCTGACCTTGAGCTCTTGGTGGATGTTAGCAGAACATTCTGTCTAGGTCTCTAGTTGGGATAAATTGTTATATTGATCATGTTTGTGGTTGTTATGAATAAAGTAGTGACCATTTCTCCCCCCCCCCCCCCAACAGGATGCCAGGTGTGGTTATTGGGAATGGGAAAGGGGTCCAGCTCAAGTCATGGGTACAGTAAGTCAAGAGATTTGCAAGCCTGATTCACTACGCCTCAGTTTTGATCATAAACTCCAAAAAGTGAACACCCCCCCCCAAAAAAAATTTGGAACAAATTTTCTTGCGACATAACTTTTTAAAGTGGAGAAATTGAAGACCAGCAACTATCAAACATTGTTTTTATTTTTCTGGAATGTTCAGATCGAAAGTAATCAAACATGCAATGTCCATTGACTTTCAGCGTTAAGTAAACTTGTTGTAAATGTGTGGACTGAAGCAAACTTTTTCGCCGAGCCAAAAGGGGGAAATTTGCAAAATATCTCTACTCTGTAACTCCTAGTGTCCTCACATTTTGACCAATGTACGGTATATACCAGGGGTCGCCAAACAGTTCACAAGGACCAACAGGCCAGGTTTTAAGGACATCCCTGCTTCAGCACAGGTGACTCAATTAAAATGACTGAGCCACAACAGCCTTAAAATATGGCCTGTTGGTGGCTCCTGAGGACCGAGTTTGGCCACCTCTGGAATATACCTATGTTGTGCTGTAAGAATGTTACAAATGCCCCAGCTTCATTTACTTTTAAGGTTTTGCTAGAACATCCAAACAAAATCCTCCTCTAGCAGAGGAGGTTTTAAAGAGCCACTTCGCAATGTTTATAAGAGCAGCACATCCTAACATTGCACTGGCGAGAGATGTGAAAATACAGCGGGTGTTTTTAATTAAAAACGTTTCTTGCATGTGCAGCACGGGGAGCTCAACCATATATGGGGATGTTTTCTGGAAGCAAAATGCAGCCTATATTTCACACCTTCACTGCTGGATGGTTTATAAAAGTCGCTGCTAGCTGCTGTTTGCCTGTATGTATGTGTGTGTATATATATATATATATATATATATATATATATATATATATATCAAACGTGCACCAAACATCCGCTTCTTGAAAGCAGGTCAGGTCATAAATCCCCTGCGCAGGGAAATCCTGAAGGCAGACGATCCTCTCAGCATCCAGACCAATCAATTGCTTCAGCACCTTCTCCACTATCCACTGCAGGTTCACTTGACATCTCTCGGTCTCCTCGATCAGGAACCGGATGGAATTGCGCATTCCAGCTTGCGACGTCATCTCCGCTCTCCCAAGCTCAGGTGCGGCACCCCAAAAGCAGCAAGGGACTTTAGCCAGTAAAGGCGATGTCCCAGGGCAAAGGTGCCGGCCCCTCACTTCCGCATCTACTCGCTCAGAAACGCTCGCTCAGGATCACTCTTCTCAGCTCGAGATGGCGTGCCCCCCCAAAAGCAGCAGGAGTCTTTAGTCCCCGAAGGGACGATGACTCAAGGCCAAGGGGACACAGTCTCAGCTACACAGCTGTTTCAACCTTGATGGGTATCATCAGTGTGAGGTTGGCTTGCTGACATTTGCTCAAATGAGATAAAAGTAGGTAATCACCACGACTATTAAGGTTATGGTGGGCAAAAAAAGTGACTAAAACCCTCCACAGTAAAGCATAAAGCAACTGTAAATATTCCTGTATATTCATTTGAGCAAATGTCAGCAAGCCAAGCCAAGTCGACCCGGCAGGAAAAGCAGCCATGAACGCCCCCCTGACGCTGGAGGAGTTCCACGCTGCAACCAAATGCTTTATGACGGGTAGGACGCCGGGCGGAGATGGTATCCCAGCTGAGTTATACACGAAGCTGTGGGACCTGATCGGCCCGGACCTGCTCGAGCTTTACAGGGAAATGGAAGCAAAAGGTAGGATGCCCCCAACGCTGAGGGAAGGAATGCTGATGCTCTTGTACAAACGGAAGGGGGAGAGGTGCGACCTCAAGAACTGGCGTCCCATCTCCCTCCTGAACGTGGCCTACAAGATCCTAGCAAAAGTCCTAGCGAACAGACTGAAGAAGGTCATCAGCCAGATCATCCGACCAGACGTGCGGCATCCCCGGACGCAGGATCGCAGACACCCTCGCCCTAATCAGAGACGCAGTCCACTACATCAAAGACCGCTGTCTACATGCGGCCCTGGTCACCCTTGATCAGGAGAAGGCCTTTGACCGTGTCTCCCATGATTTCATGGGCAGGGTACTGCGTGAGTATGGGATGGGGGAGATGTTCTGTTCTTATGTTAACCTGATGTACCTTGACATTTGCAGTGTGGCGATCGTGAACGGATGGAAGACTAACCCCTTCCCTGTCCTCTCAGGGGTTAGGCAGGGCTGCCCTCTTTCACCTCTCCTTTTTCTCTGTTGTATAGAGCTCTTCGCCCAGTGCTTCAGACGAGATGCAGAGATCAGAGGGATCGTCGTGCCAGGACCCCAGACGACTATTAAGGTTATGGTGGGTAAAAAAAGTGACTAAAACCCTCCACAGTAAAGCATAAAGCAACTGTAAATATTCCTGTATATTCATTTGCATGTCTTAGACTTTTTTTACCCACCATAACCTTAATAGTCGTGGTGATTACCTACTCTTATCTCATTTGAGCAAATGTCAGTAAGCCAACCTCACACTGATGAGACCCATCAAGGTTGAAACATGTCTGTGAGTGGGTTAACTGACTTTGCATCTCCCAAGTCCTTGCTTAAAAGCTGTGTTTAAAGCAGCATGCATTGACTAAGGGTTGCTCATATAATGTGAGCATGAGATAAAAAGTGGCACTGTGTGCTCATTTGCATGTAATTTCCCAGAATCCCTTGCTGCAGTGGAAGTGCTGTTTGCTGGGTGATAATGGTGAAAGACGGTTGCAGACCTGTCTAAGACATGCAAATGAATATACAGGAATATTTACAGTTGCTATATATATATTATAGATAGATATACGATATTACAATATATATACTATATATATATATATATATATATATATATATATATATAACACAAAAAGACTGAGACAATCCCCAAAATAGCACTCTAAATATACCAAAGAATAACTCATCTAATATAAAGAAAAAAGAAAAAGGAAATGATTTTAATAACGAGCAATAAGACACACTAACATAAAAAACATAAACACACTGTAGGCAGCATAAGAAAAATAAAAAAGCTGTGACTAGAAAAATAATGCATATAATATCGCTGAAAGTAAAACCAAGAGCTTAAATGTATCAAATAATATACCCTCTCAAAAATATGAGGTGATACAAATGAGCTAAATGATTACAACACCCCCTAAGGATCCTAGCTACAAATAATATAACTAAACCCAAAAGAAAAAATAATTAAGTATATACAATGAATAAACTTATATACACAATAGTGAACATAAGAAAAAATAATATATCTTAAACCAAGGGGGAGAGACAGGGGAAAATAAGATGAAAAGTACGCAAACCCTGTGCAGCAATAATCTTATTTTTCTAGTCACAGCTTTTTATTTTTGTTATGCTGCCTACAGTGTGTTTATGTTTTTAATGTTAGTGTGTCTTATTGCTCGTTATTAAAATAATTTCCTTTTTCTATTTTGATTTAGAATCCAAGTCTTTTTTCTTTATATTAGATTAGTTATTCTGTGGTATATTTAGAGTGCTATTTTGGGGATTGTCTCAGTCTTTTTGTGTGTTATATTTATTTCTCTTTCCCCCACCACCACCAGTGTTTCCCTAGTTATTTAGTCACAGGCTATCCTGTTTAGAAATTGTTTTTTCTCAGGATTCTCTGTATTAATGTTTGGGTCTGGCTTAACCACTTATTTATATAGTGTGAGCAACTGCCTTTTTGTGTTTGTGTCATATATATATATATATATATATATATATATATATATATAGCAAAACCAAGACAAAAAAAGTCTCAAAGATGAGCACTCTGAATATCCACTGTAGAATAAGCAAACTTTAATGTCAGATATAACATGACTAAAACATATAAAACCAAAAACAGGGGGGGGGGGCAGGACACAACATATACACTACATGCATATAAATAAAAAACTGACCGGATAGGTATGCTGCGTCACCGATCTAAATATAGGTGGACACAATGAGGTATATTATGCTAACCTAAGGAAAAATGTATTTTCCTAGGTACGCAAAACCGGCCGGTCAGGGATGTGAACAAAAGACCTGAGAGATACAAGAATCAAAATACTAATGTCTCACCACATAAACACCATGCATGCCACATACAGATTTAATAAGGATAATAGCATGTGTAACATACATGAATAAAGAGTATACAGCGATATGGAGGAAACCAAGGTTTCAATTTGAAAATAGATCAAGGAAAGTCCCTGAATAACTAAGATGCAATTGTATCAAACGACTCCAAGTTTTGAATACAGATCCATGTTTCACAATAGGAAAAGGGGAAAAACAATGTCCATCCTCATGAAAAAAATCCTGAGTATGTGGGAGAAATACGTTGTACAAAATCTCCTTATATACTTATCCGCTGTGTGGCAAAGTTGTAATGAGTCCTCAGGTCAGCACATCAACATAAAACAATGTATGTAGTGTCCGGGTCAGCGCCGTGAGCTCCCACTCAACACGTGTTTCGCCTTGCGGCTTCTTCACAGAATGAATGAAGCTAAAAAGGGGTTTAAACTTAAAAACACCCCTTTTTAACTTCATTCATTGTAACATCACCGGAAGAAGAGATCAGTGTATCTCGAAAGCTCGCAAGAAATGAAAAACGCATTTCGTTAGCCACAGAACAGTATCAGATTTCATTTTTTGATTATTAAAGTCTCGCTGGATACCTCTACATCATATATATATATTATCTATATCTATATACTGATAGTATATCATAATATATATAGTATAATATAGTAGTAGATATGATCTAGTTATATATAGATATATCATCTATATATATTATATATAGTATATATATAATATTATATATATATATCTATTATATATATATATATATTATATATATATATATATATATATATATATATTATACTCTTCTCTCCTCTCCTCGCGTCCTCTCTCTCTCTCTATCTCTCTCCTCTCTCTCTCTCTCTCTTATCGTCCTCTGTCGCTCGATCTCCCATCGCTGTGTTGAGTCCCCTTGCGATCGTGCCGCGACTTCAATGAGCCTTCTTCAGTCTGAGGTGATAGCTTTTTTTTATTTGGACTAACAATTTATGTCATAGGACAAGCTTTCGAGAGTTTTCCTCTCTTCCTCAGGTCAGCAATACTGATATACAAAGGTTTCTATGACTTAGACAGGGATAGGGGGAAAAAAAAAAGGAAGGAAGGAAGAATAAAGAACAGAGAGATGAATATGAGGTGGGGGAGGCACTGGAACAGTGTTAAAACAGAGATAAGGAATGTGAGAATAGGGGATGGGGGTCTGTACATCCACAATCCACAGCAGCACAGAGGGGTAAGAGGATGCTGGAGAGGGGTGGAGGGGGAAGTATAGGATGGCACAATGGCAGGGAGGACCATTACAACAAATTATGATAGTGTGTGAGAAACCCTATGTCTGCATTAAGTCCACTTGTTCATTCTGAGCTCAAATGTTTTCCGTTCTTGGGTGTGTTTGAACATTCCATTGAGGATTTAGATTTTTAAATAATTTATGGAATGATCTGGTTGTGAGAAATGATGTCCCACTGGTGAGCAGTATCTTCCTTCTTTGTGGTGGAGTATAGAGTGTCTGTGCATATTGTGATGGTGAGGGGGTACCCAGGCCAGTAAATAAAGGTATTATGCCGGGCTGGGTGCCCCTGAGCCATATTGAGGAATTATAGAGTGCCAGTTCTGCGACCCAGTAATGGCTGTAACACTGTTAATGTATTAAAAATGTCTGTGTGTGCCCCACCAGGTATGAGGTGGTGATAATAATATCCTGGTTTAAATGTATGTGTTATTGTGCCCATGTTTCCCTGTAAATCGCACAAAGGCTAAATGTTTTTTTTTTAAAATGCAGAAGCTTACAGCACAGCGCATAGCGTTTAGCTAACTTCGGCTAGGAAGGTCCTAGAGCACTGAGTTTTGCTGTGAGTGCTGCCGGAGTAAAATCATTAAAAAGGTATGCCGCAATTTTTATAATTTATATGAAAATTGATGAATGAAAGTCCCCCTTTTTTAATTGTGCTAACATTATAGGAGTGAGGGGTTTTTCATTCAGACAGCCAGAACAGAGGAACCCCTTAAATTACAAGTACCATAATTTTGAAGTGTATGGCAGGACATTCCTGTGAGTTAATCATCATGCGGTAACAGATTCACCTAAGATTTATCATGCAGTGAAAGATCCATCCTGTAACAAGACTTAACATCGTAACTAGTAAGTGTATTTTTCGTTGTAATTGTAAAGCAAGCTGTGTATGTTCATTCTTAAAATAAATTACAATTTATTTTATCTCTTGCTTTGCTCAATCAAAGGATCCGGGTAATTAAGGTGTTAAAAGCATTGGTCTCCTGTGTCACATATTTATTATGCCTTGAAGTTTTTGGATGGTTTCCCCAATGTAGCATCATTGGTCACATTTGTTGCATTGAATCATATAAACCACATTCCTGGATGTGCAGCTGTATGATCCTTTAACATTGAGTGTTCCATGGTTGTGACTGGCTATGGGATCTTGGCATATATGTTTGCAGAGTTTGCAACGTGTGTTGTTGCACAGTTTTGTGTCATTATCAGTGTCTTTAAGTTTGTGGTGAAGTTTTCTATTGACTAATTTCTGTTTGAGGTTTGGTGGTTGCCGGAACGCAAGAATGGGAGGTTAGGGAAAGATTTCTTTTAACGTCACATCCTCTACCGGTTGCAGATCTTTGATTATTTTTTGTAAACCCTCTAGGGTAGGGTTGTATGTGGCCACTAGTGGTATGCGTGTGGTAGGTTCTCTCTGTCTGTATTGTAGTAGCTGTTCTCGTGGGGCTTTTAGTGCAGATTTAATCGTTCTGGCAATGGTCTTTGGTTTGTATCCCTTCTGTCTGAACGATTCGGTCAGGGTTGTGAGATGCCTGTTTCTGTCTTCAGTGTCAGAGCATATGCGGTGGTATCTTATAGCCTGGCTGTGTATGATACCTTGTTTGGTATGAGTGGGATGTAAGCTGGTGTTGTGGAGGTAACTGCATCTGTCTGTTGGTTTCCTGTATACAGATGTGTGTAGTTTGCCATCTTTCAGTGTTACTGTTGTATCTAAAAAGTTTACTAGGTTTGCAGAATAATCCATTTTGAGTTTAATTGATGGATGGAATGAGTTCAGGGACTCGTGGACTCGTGTTTTAGGTTTCCTTCACCCTCAGTCTATATTATAAACAGGCCATCAATGTACTGTATCTGTAGTAATGCAGACATGGGGTTTCTCACACACTATCATAATTTGTTGGAATGGTCCTCCCTGCCATTGTGCCATCCTAAAACTTCCCCACCGCACCCCACCCAGCATCCTCTTCCCCCTCTGTGCTGCTGTGGATGTACAGACCCCCCATCCCCAATTCTCTTCTGTTCTGTATTAACACCCTTCCAGTACTTTCCCCACCCCACCTCATATTCATCTCTCTGTTCTTTATTCTTCCTTTTTTTTCCAAATCCCTGTCTAAGTCACACAAACCTTTGTATATCAGTATTGTTGACCTGAGGAAGAGAGAAAACTTTTGAAAGCTTGTCCTATGACATAAATTGTTAGTCTAAATAAAAAAGAGCTCATTTAGTCTGCACTATATATATATCTGTCACCTCTGTGTAGTTAGAATTATCTGTTTCTGTATTCATCTTTGGGCTTATTTTTGCCTTATTATGTGACCCCATTTTTGCTCCTTAGCGCCCCTTCCCTCCCTCCTTCCCTTCCTTCCCCTTTCCCCCCCCCCCTTCCCCCCTTTCCCTCCCTCCATCTTCCCCTTTCCCCTCCCCCTTTCCCTCCCATCCCCCTTTCCCTCTTCACTTTTCCTCCACTCCCCCTTCCTGTTCCTTCCTTTCCTTTATGTCTGCTTTTTCAACTCTTACAAACAAATCTGCATTCACTATTCATTTCTCTTGGTAGCATGTTAGACTGATATTAGTATATTTATTGTTGTTGCACTTTTGATAGTGATTTTTATTAATACTGTGCATCTGGAGTATATATTTTCACCTCTTCATGTGTTTTTAATACTGCACTTTCATTTTGGTTACAGGACCTGTTGCTGCTGGTGATGTGACGTCATCATGTTCACACGGCTCAGTGCCCCTGCTCCCTATTGCAGTCTGCTTCTGCCTACACTCCCATGGTTACAGACGCTTTAGTTGCATCGCCATGGCAACGGGGGATGCCTTAGAATGACTGGTGTGCTCACTGGCTCCACCCGCAGGCGCACATGTGCGGTGTGTCTGGCATTGATAGCTAAGTGTAAACAGAGGAGTGGTGAGGCTGGGCTGCTGCACAGTGATGACAGGGCTCCCATGTGCCTACAGTACTCCCGTTTTTAATTACAATCAGCTGGTTCTTGGTTATGCACACAGGTGGGTGATGGGTATATATGTTTTCCTTGGGCAGTGTTCTCCAGCACGCCCCTGAGGAAGGTCCTATACAGGACCGAAACGTTGGATTTATATGTGCCTGCTTTTTTTTTTTTTTTTCAAATACACTTTTGCAATATACCTTGAGTGCTGTTTTTTGTCTCCTTGGTGGGACACCTGGTTTCCTGTTATTTTTGTTGAACAAGCACCTATTTCTTTGGAGCCTTTGAAGTGCCTGCTGTTATCTTTATATATATATATAAATAGATATATATATCTATATTATATATAATATTATATATATATATATTATATATATATATATATATAATTATTGTGACAGAGTCACTGACTCAGTAAGCTGTAATGGAGGATGTGTGTACTTTCTAGCACTAAACCAGTTAACCTACAGTTGGAGAACTGCATACACCTGCAGCCTAATTAAGCAGGATGCCTGAGAGACTGCAGGTTTAAAAAGCAGGAAGTAGCTCTCACAAGGAGAGCTTGTTTTCCCACGTGAGGGTGGAGAGACGTCTACCGGCTGGGAAGCCGTAGCTGTTGCTCTGGTCCCCAGTCCTGAGAGGAGCTATGCTGCTGGGACCAGCTGGGACGCCAACCCAGGATAAAGATAAAGATTGCTGCGAGCTGGACACAGCCTGCTCCCCGGAACCGTGTTCCTGTTTGCTGTTGGAGCTGCATCACAGATAAGACTTTATTATTATACTTATACGCTACGTTGGACTCTACTGCTGCCCAGCAGGGGGTTTCTCAGATGAAGCTGGGGGAAATGCTTACAACCCCAAGACAGACGTTTGGGACACTGAAGCAGTCCAAAAAAAGGTGGCGGTAGAGATAAAGCAAGGGAGACACACCAGGAAGCATGACCGTGATACCGTTGCAGTACTACAGTCTAATTTCCACAAGGCACGGAAGGCGAAGGCCAAGTGGCGATGCAGTAGCACAGTAAGAATCCAATCATACTACAGTGCCCGTGATCGTAAGAGGCGAAAGACCGCACAGATTGTCCAGCGACTCTTTCAACCGAGTAAGTTAAAGAGCCAAGACAGAAAGGCCCAAGCATATGAGTCTGCTGACGGTAAAAGAGAGGTGCCATGGGGTGCACTTCGTGTTAATAAGAATCCCGACCAAGTTGAAGTTCTAAAGATAAATATTGTGGAACTCAACACTGAAGGTACACTGAAGAAGAAAGGTCCAAAAGCCATCACCGCTAAAACAGAGTTGCTGTCCTCACAAGAGAAGGCCAAACAGTCACTGGCGAGTGTATGCAATGAGCTGACCGAGGTCAAGGCTCTTCTACAGGGTAAGGGAGACTCTGAGCACAAGAGAACAATGCATCTTCAGGATTTGCAGGTCAAGGTCACAACGTGGCGTAGAGTCCTGGCAGAAAGAGCTAATAGACAGCAGGATGCTCATGAACCTATCAAGAGAGACACAAACAAAACGGAGCATCAACACTAAACTGGCACAACACAAGGAATAGTGAGGTACCATTCTCAGCCCAGATGGCCTGGTAATTACCCATCAAAAAGAGAAAATGCCTAAATTGCACAGGCCGCTCCACAGGACAATGTTTCGCTGGGGGGAGGGATATGTGACAGAGTCACTGACTCAGTAAGCTGTAATGGAGGATGTGTGTACTTTCCAGCACTAAACCAGTTAACCTACAGTTGGAGAACTGCATACACCTGCAGCGTAATTAAGCAGGATGCCTGAGAGACTGCAGGTTTAAAAAGCAGGAAGTAGCTCTCACAAGGAGAGCTTGTTTTCCCACGTGAGGGTGGAGAGACTTCTCCTGGCTGGGAATCTGTAGCTGTTGCTCTGGTCCCCCAATCCTGAGAGGAGCTATGCTGCTGGGACCAGCTTGGACCACAACATATATATATGTGTGTGTGTTTGTGTATAGAGGCCCCAATGCACATCCAATATGGAAATGTATCTGATTTATATATATTGTGACAGTCACTGACTCAGTAGGCTAGAATAGTGAATGGAGAGACGCTGCAGCCAGTACACAGAGCCTTAATCTCCTCAGAGAAAGAAAGCACAGCTGAAGACTGATTAAACAGGGGCTGAACTCATCAGTGAAACAAGTGCTTTAAAAAGCAGGAAGTTGCTCACAGAAGGAGAGCTTGTTTTTTCCCCAGGAGGGTGGAGAGAACTCTCCCGGCCAGGAAGCCGTAGCTGTTGCTCTGGTCCCCCAGTCCTGCGAGGAGCTTTGCGGCTGGGACCAGCTGGGACCCCAACCCAGGATAAAGATTAGATAAAGATTGCTGGACAGGACACAAGCCTGGCTCCCCGGAACCGTGTTCTGTTTCTACTGAGCTGCAAACAGATAAGTGTAGCATATGTTTTGGGCATAACCAGATTAGCTGGCTGCCCTGTTAGTAAGGGCTCAAGAAGTGAGTTAGTTTCCCTAACGGGAATAGGCTTTAATTTCTAGGAAGTAGTTTTTTAAAGGGACAGTGCACCCGTACTTTATTTTTGCTGTGGCTAATATACCACTATAGTTTAACGTTTCCCAACGTGTCTAGTGTCTTACTGACCCATGTTGCAATATTTGTCAACAGATGTCTCTATACTATTAGTATATCCAGAGCTTGGATGACCATAGGGCAAAATCATAGGAGAAAGTAAAAAAGGTCAGCAAAAGGAAGATATAGTGCACATCCTGCGCGGAGTAACATGGTAAGCTCTTCTTAAGGTAAGTAAAGCCGTACCCTAGGGAAAAATTGGAGATCACCAAGGTGTGAGAAAAGCTGTGTTCCTCATTCAAGGACCTATGTTGGTTGGAGTTCCAGTTGTACACCGGTGGTGCATATCAGGGACTACCAGAATAGCCTTTAAGAAACTCATTGCGCATACGAGGCGTGGAGCTGGTATATTATCAATAATCATGCTATGAAGGGTTGAAAGCTGGTAACTCATTGCCAAGAAGTGCTTGGCCACTGGTTTATCCCTAACGCTCTCACTGAAGGCAGTCCGTATGCCTAAATGGTGATCTGCCATCTTTTCGCAAAATCCATGGTCTGTTTTTCCCATGTAATATAACCCACATGGGCAAATTATGATATAGACAATGTAATCATTAGTACAAATCAGGCAGTGGATAATCCTTATGAGGCAACCAGATTAAGGGTGCTTACTGTAGATGTAAGGCCCATGATAAGGCTCCTACGTGTTGTGCATCCCATACACTTAAAACATCTTGGTTTAATGGTAGATAATCATGTCTTTGTGGTCTGATAACACTGAACTAGATAAATCCGAACAAGTAAATCCCCTTAGATTACTGTCACGATGATAACAAATTAACAGCTGATTCAGATGTGTGATGGGTCGATTTGTATCAGTGTTTATGATAGTCAATAGTCTTTAATGGCTTTATGAATCAAAACTGAAAATTACAGTGAAAATCACTATATTGGGACAACGGTTGTAAGAGTGAGCCACAAGCAGAAATGATGGGTGGAGGGAATTGTTAATGTTTTATTGAATTGTTGGCAAGATGTACAGTATATGATCATGCTAATGGGATGTTCCTGTGTAAGGATCTTGTAGGTGGTTTCAGCATCCCAGAAATAAGTGAGATCCATATAAAAAAAAGTTGTATGTGCTGAGCACGCAGATTGTAAGTGAAACTTATTTGTGTTTTGTCAGTGTTTTGTCACAGAAATTGTATTTGTGATGGTGATATTTTAAATTCAATGAAAGTGATGTGAGAGTATAATTTATTTTATTTATTTTTGTGTGGAAATCTCCATACTATCACTTGGAATACATAATATAATCACTATCACTATTACTATCACTTGGAATACATAATATAATTGACTTATGATAAGATACATATATTTTGGCTTGTAAAGTATATTTTTATTTATTTATAGAATATTTTACCAGGAAATAATACATTGAGAGTTACCTCTCGTTTTCAAGTTTGTCCTGGGCATAGAGTTAAATGACAAATAATACATGGTTACAAATACAGTTACATAAGTGAACAGGGTATAAATTATATACAAGACATTGTATGCACAGTTAAGATACTATATATTATGGGCTTATGTAACAGTTACAGGCCAGATTAAAATGTGAGGCAGCTTTGGTTTTGAAAGAACTTAAACTGGTGGTGGATGTGAGAGACTCCGGTAGGTTGTTCCGATTTTGGGGTGCATCTAAATGCCGTTACTCTCAAAAGTCTTTAATTTAATGTGAATCATAAAATTCAAAATCCAATTTCAGTGAAAAAACGCAAAGAAGTTTGACATACTGTAGAACACACCCCCTGTTTTTTTTTAGAATAATTTCAGTCACTATATTATATTAATCTATATACAATCCATGTGTTATATGTTTACACACCATGTATATTTTCCATTTCTTTTTTGATAAATGATAGATTTCTAAAATGTTTACTATTTGCACTTCTATATTTATACTCACTTGGAATTCGTCTAATAACAGTGTCCTTTTTGTTTGTTTGTGTATGTGTGCACAGACCAGAACCGCTAGAGTGAGTGTGTGCCTCTGCGCATGCGCAGCTTGTGTTGCCTGCCCGCCTTTTGCGCAAGGGCTTGTGGAGATGGCTGCCTCTGCACATGCACACGCCAGTATGGCTGCTTCTCCGCCTGTGCATGCTGGGATGGCTGTCTCGGCGCATGTGCACTCAGAGACGGCTGCTACTGCATATGCGCACTCAGTAACATCCTATTCTGCGCATGCGCATTCGGCAATGACCGCTTGTGTGCATGCGCAGTACATCATTTCCTTTTACTGGCATGCACACTTGTACAGTGCATGCGACGGCCTCATCTGCGCATGCACAACTAACACCATTACGTCACTTCCGCAATGGATTTTCATGAAGGAAATTTTACCCATCAAAATTCAGTAGGTGCCACCAAAGAAGTTTCACTTCAAAAATAGTATCAATGTATTTGTAATAACCCATTGTAGGGTCATTACTCAGTTTACGGTAGGAAGTAAGCCCTCCAATTCCTTAAGAATTTCACCACGGTAGTCAGACTGATTTTGGATAACGATAATGCACCCTTTGTCAGCAAGGTGAGTTACACTACAGTTATTGGAAGACAGGCCTTTGCATAACAAGGAATGCTCGCTATGAAAAGGAAAGAGTGTAGTGAGATAAGTTGTAAATCAAATGTGTGTGTGTGTGTGTGTGTGTGTGTGTGTGTGTGTTTGTGTGTGTGTGTGTGTGTGTGTGTGTGTTTAAAAGCTGTTATTCAGAGATTCTAAAATGTTAGTGACATTTGAGGGGCTTGCCCCCAAAATACATGTAATTTTTGATGGCAAAGTGCTGATTTCTCAGTGAGTCTCCAATGAAATCTATGGAATTCCTGATGCTATAAAGAAAGCAAAAATCAATGAGCCACACAGTATATTAATAAGAGTTGACATGTCTGGAGCATAATTTTAAAAGCTTTGCATATTCTCATTTTTAATACTGCTTACTTAGTACCCAAATCACAGACTCTTAGAGCTCGATCCATAAAGCTCCATTAAATCAGGTCACATAACGTGCCATTACCTAAAATAGGAATAGACATTACTTTCCCTGAGATTAACGCATATCCCCATAGCTAGTTATATGCAAAAACAGTGGCCTTTATAAATCTAATTAGCGTAGGCTTAACATGACATTATTGTAAAACCATGTTGCATTATCTTCTAATAACATGACGTTAGTATGTCGTAGCATTACACCAATCCGGGCGCTGAAATAGCTTGTTAAAGTAAATTTAGAAAGAGGAGAGACAAATAACGCTGAGAAATAATGCTATGTTAGTTATTTCATGCCTAACTGTGGTGTTACACCCATCCATAGCCTGAAAGGCCTTATTTCATGGTCTAGATGTGAGTAACGTCAGTTAGGTATGACCTACATTACAGTACTATAACCAATGTAAATTTAAGCCCCCACTTTAACCTTAACTGATGTTAGTAAATATGCGATGCTATGATAAGGCCTCGTTTGCATGTCATTATTACTAATGTCTATTATAGTTAATGCTGGGCACTTTACAGGAGAAAACATAGCTTAATGTTATGTTATTGTCCTTTGAAGATACACCGATGGGGTTAACGTTATGTTACGTTAGATTGGCTCCGAGTTTAGTGACTTAACAGACCTTTGTGGATCCAAGTCATATGGAGTTATTTGCTGTTGGTCTAGGACGTTGTGGCCGATCAGTCGCAGGCTGCCGCTGATCTGCCGCAGGGTACAACTAGCCGCCGTCCATTTCACCGTGAAGACAAGTCCCTAACCTTAACGCCTTATCGCTAATCAGACCCCTTACCCTGCAAAAATCGTTAACTCCTTACCCTAACCCGTTAACCCCTTACGCTAACTCCTTACCCATTAACCCCTAACCCTAAAACCTAATCGTACCCCTTACCATAAAACCCCAAACCGTAACCCCTTTCGTTAACCCCTTACCCTAAACCCCCTAACCTTAACACCGTACCTTAAAACCCCCAAAGTTAACCCCGAATACTAACACTAATCCCTCTAACTAGTTACCTTCATGGTAAAATGGCCAACGGCTAGCTGTTCTCTGCAGCAAAACCAGTACAACGGTCAGCACCCCACAAAAACCCCATTGCCTTTCATGGGATTCATTTTCTTTGATAATTACTGTATACTGCTCTTTTCTTGCATTGATTATGCCCTAGCTTTGCAGCCAGGGGACTTTAGTAAATAGACATCTCAGGCCCGTTATCAAAATGCTGTGAAGCGGTCTCCCTATGTTGGTCTACTGCCCCCCTTACATCTCAGCCCTAATTTCTCGTTATGCACCATCCCAACTCTTGCGTTCCGCTCAAGGATGTTTTCTTTCTACCCCCTTTATATCTAAAGCCCCCTCCCGCCTTAAACCTTTCTCACTCACTGCCCCGCACCTCTGAAATGCCTTTCCCCTCAATACCCGACTTGCACCCTCTCTATCCACATTTAAGACCCACCTTAAGACACATTTGCTTAAAGAAGCATATGAATAGCACTGTGGATATCCTGAACACATGATACTTTAAAGCTTGGCCCCCTGCAGACACACTTACTAGAATTCCCTCCTACTGTCTCTATACGTTCCCCTACCTACCAATTAGATTGTAAGCTCCTCGGAGCAGGGACTCCCCTTCCTTAATGTTACTTTTATGTCTGAATCAATTATTCCCATGACCTGTTATTTATATTATTTGTTACATATATGATTACAGCATGTATCACTACTGTGAAGCGCTATGTACATGTAGCCCCGAGGTAAATTTGAGCTTTCTGGCCCCCCTCCGCGAGTGCCGTGCGGTAGCGGGTGCCGCCGGAGGCCTTGAACGAGGAAACCCGTCGGCACTTCGCGAGTTGGTGGGGGCCAGAGTCAGGGAGCAGATCGAGCTGTGGTTGCCGGGTACGCGATCGGCCGTCGCTAGTGTCCGCATCGTGTTGCCACCGGCTGGGCGGCTTTAAAAGCAGAGTGCGCCCCATTGGCGCGTTGCTCGCGCATGCGCAGTAGGAACAAAAGCGCGCGATGGTGTTCCCTAAGCAGGAAGGAATCGCGCTGAGAGTCGTAAAGAGGATAGGAAGGTTTTATCGGCCATTAGGGGGTTCGCGCCATCGCGCGGGGAAGCGCGCACTCGGCCCAATGCATAATTAGCAGCCTGGGAACTACAATTCCCGGGAGGCTTAGGAGGCAGAGGTCGGTGCTCCCTAGTGGCCAATAGGGACTGAAGAAGTCTCAGCCCGGGAAAAGAATACATTCCCTCCTTCGCCCTCGGCTTTTGCAACAGCGTCAGATCAGATAGAAGCATGAGGCAAGGGTAGGAAGGGTGCTGCAGGAGCGCGTGCTCCTGTCATCAGGTAAGTGTCCGTCCTAGATGTCCCAGGCAGGCCGCCCAATTCCCGGGGTAAAAGGGCAGGGGGTTAACTGAAGAGGGACACCTTAGCTAGGGATGGTGTACCCTTGATGTGGAAGGTGCTGGTTTTGTTGCATGGTCGCAGCGGAGAGTGCTGTGGGCACTGTCAAAGAGGCACGTTGTGTCTAAGCAGTGTGTTTTTGCTGTCGGGAATCCAGCCAGGGCTGTGTGTTTGAATTGCAAGCTGCCGTGTGAGTAGTGTTCGCTGTAATGTGCTTGGGCACAGTGCGTGCGTGTGTGGTGAAGTGTGAATTCCCTCCAGGCTTGACAGATTGTTGTGGCGGGTGTCGCTGCAGGTGAGTTGGGAATAGCTAGTAGCAGTTTACAATTAGACGGGTGCTAGGGCAGGGGGGGCAGGTGTTCGTCTGTCCCCACAAGGCCCTAGGAGTTTCCCTCAGAGCCATCCCAGGTTTGCGGTTCTTCAGGGCAGGTCCCTAGGTTAGGGTTGCTATCAACTCTCTAAAATAGTAGTTTAGCGATAGGAGAAGCGGCGTTGCTGTTCCCCCATGCGTGGTGTTGTGCCGTGGTGCCGGTTGCAGTTCCCGTTGATCGTGGGATGAACAAATGGGGAGAAGGTGGAAAGAGTGGGTCAAAGAAGGTGGAGGGTCAAGAAAGGGGGATCAACACGGAATTACCGCAGGTGTAGGGGAACAAGGAGCCGGGAAAGGAGAAGAAAATACAAAGGGAAAAGAGGGAAAAAAGAGAACGGATGTAGATGACAGAGAAGAAAGGAATATAGGATATAAAGACATAGAAAAAAAAAGCAAACCTGCGAGAAGAAAGATGACATAAAAACAGGAGAAGAGGGTTACAATCCAATGAACAAGGCACTAAATAGGGTGAAGCAGAAAAAAGTGAGAAGAGGGTAGAATAAATTTGAGGGAGGGAAAACTCAAAAGGGTGCAGCGCAGAAGGAAAGCCCAAGATGGGAAGGAGTGGGAAGGGGGAAGAAAACGGATGCTAATAAGAGTAATCCACAATAGGAAGAGATTAGGTGGAGAAGAAGGATAAGGAACGAAGGAGCCGATGAGAGTACTCCGATCAAGGGAAGACAAAACGCGCGGACAAAAGCTGCTCAGTTATCACCGTCTCCCCTCCCTGCCCCCGTGCGTCCACACCCTACCCTCACCTCTTCGTCCCCTGACCGCCCCCCCGAAACTGTACCCACCCTAACCTCCTTACAGCCCGCACATACACTCAGCTAGATTCCCGCTCCCGTGCTATCAAATTGCTCAGTAATGCACAAACCGTGAGCAACCTAATCTTACAACCCCATTAACTACTTCTGTCTCTCCCCTTTCTCCCGCCTTGCCACCACCTCACTCCCCCGCGCTCCGTCCCAAGCTCACGCGTTCCCTTTCCGACCGCCACCTTCATCTCTGCGCAGCGGCTAACTTCCCCCGCTCTTAATGGCTCGTTTCTGCATATTCAACGTACACTAAATCCGAGCAACCATACCCGATCGCCTCCTCCTCAACTCTACCCCTCCCCCCCATTTACACCTTTCTCCAACACACGTCCCTACCACCCTCTTATCCCGTCCTACCTCTCAGCTCCAGCCGCCACTTACCCCCTTCCACCCTCGATCCTGGATTACAGGTGGTGTTGCCTAAGTCTGTAGCCTTTCCCCCCTTCCATTCTCTTTTTTCCTTCTTTTGTCTCTATCTACCCTAACCACCAATCCCCCAATAATCGCATACATCCATATTCGCGCCCACTCACCGGCCAAAACTGCGGAAGGCCACAGAGCAGCTCTATCAGACACCCATCCGCCAAGGCAACCGCACATTCGCCCGAAGAACAACAAGCGATTATGAGAAGCTTCCAGAAAAAACACCACAACTGGAAATCGTAAAGAGAAGCGACTCTAGGACCGACAAGCATGCCCTACGAAAGCGCCCCCTAGACAGAAATCAACGGGGGCGAACCACGGATACAAATTACGAGCGGACAAGAGAAGCATCCACAGGCCCTCGAACATCAAAAAACATATAAAATGTAGTACAAGAGCGAGGAGACCAAGTACAAAGAGTTAACAAACCAACGGGGATATAAACGCGGGCAAAAGCCGGTGGAAGGAGCCGCTCCAGGCAAGACGGAGATGGGCCGAGTAGTCGATACCGTGTGATAGAGGAAACCCACAGGGGCAGCAGGGGAAGAAATAAAGGCGAAAAAGAAGAAGGTAAATAACGCAATGAAGGGAGGCCACATTAACACATCAAAGCAAAGAGGGGGGGCCGGGAAAGTAAGACCAAGTACGGAAAGGACTGGGGAGTGAAAAAGGAGTGCGCTGGATACTGCAGTGGGCAGATGGGGGACCAGAAAAAAGTGGAAAATCGACATGAAAGATGTGAACAAGGGAGGAGGAATCAACAGGGGAACGTTAAGAGAATTAGGGGAGGAGGGGGGGGAACTCAGGAAAGGACAAAGGAGCAGGCCAGAAAGAAAGTCAAACGACCAAATCAAAGCAAAAACGCAGAACCTTGGACACCAACACAACATGAGGCGAAGGGAGAAGGGGACGGGTGGGCATTGCGGAGAATGCGAAGAGACGAACAAGGAAGGCAAGAGTAAAAAGAACAAGAAAAAAAAGCGACGCGCAAATATCGGGAAGGACCATCGTTGGGGTCCACCGGCAAGAGTACCTGACTGATCAGGACGGACGTCGACCCTTGAGAATAAAGTTGCGGTCACCCGAGCACTGAGTGCTCGTAAGTATCTTCATTATTATAAAGTGCCACCAAACTGGCCCTAGCTATATAGTGACTCGCAGGTCCACTACCCACGACCGTCCGTAGGATTACTAGAATTGGGTGTGGGGTGATCCACAGACCTTGGTTGGGGACCACCCAGACTGTGTTAGGGTGATTCGGTAGAGCATACACGGTTTATGTTATGTGTGGGGGATTTTCTGTACTGCAGTTAGATGGTGTGTGTTCGTACAAAAGTTTTAGTTTCTTGTTTTAAAATCGTATACGATGTTCATTGTATTTATTGACTCAGGCATCTATCTTCCTAACGGGGGATCCTTGGTAAGTGGGGCTGCTGGCAAGCCAAGTAAGGTGTTAAGTGGTTTTTGCCCCAGGCTCCCAGCTAGCGGAGGTCAGAGTCTCCTGGAAAGCCACAAAGGAGCGCAGTTATATCTGTAACAGTTAGTCCTTAGAGAGGTGTTGTTGCAGGGAGGAAGCGGAATTTGCGGTACTAACAAACAGGGAGTGCGGGGCCAATGTGAGGATTGGGTGTGGGTCGGCCAGTACACAAACAAGGGTTACATTGTGTAGGCGGCTAGGCGCTGGGAGAGCAGGAGTGAGGGTACAAGTCTGTGGTGCCGTGCTGCCACATAGTATGTTTTTTAATATTTGTGGTCCTATTGTTTGTTCCGCCATGTGGGAAAGCCAAGGCGTGCGGAAGCACTTGCTAAGTTTCCGCCCGGTCGCCGACGCGTGGAAAATGTTTGCCAAAACTAGGCATCAGTGACAGTGGCGGGGAAAACCGCAGCCCCGCTCCCACTCACACTGTGAAGTGATGATCAGTTTACAGTATCTCGCAACACTCCCTGAAAGAGAGTACTGGACACAGAGAAATTGCTCGCCGTCGTATGGATCCTGGCAGAGCCAAGGCTGGAGCGTATCCTTTTTGTTGTGTCCAGTGTACGATACAAACATGAGTCTCTGGGGTAGTATGGACCTCAAAACTTTGGCGTGCATGGTAAAAATGCGATTGGAAGACGCGAACGAGGGGGGTACCTAGACTGTTTTTGTAACCAGGTGACTGCTCGTCTTGTAAGTTGGGCTTGGGGCCGTATATGTGGCTACTGCAGGGTACCAACCCGGCAACCCAAACTGCCGCAGCCTACCGAAACGGGCCAGTTGGGAGGGGACAACTGTTGTAGAAATGGAGTGTCCTTCCCCTGAGGAAGAAATAGACTGCCAGGGGTTACAACCGCAATGTGTATGTGTCCCTGGCGACGCCAGGAATAGATGAAGTTTGTGCTAGCGTGTCCCTGCCTACAAAAACCTGTGCCTCGGGAGCAGCCCTGTCGCAGTTACCCGCTCTGACTTCAAGGACATTGATTTGGATGGGAACTGGGTATCGGGTTTTATGACAAATTGTGACTGTCCTAGGGAGGCATGGAGTGTGGGCTCAATGTGAGTGTTGCGGGGCCTGGTTCCTACAGCCTATCCTACTTGTCCCCAGGCGGCGGAACCACCGTATGAGAGATGGAGGAGCCGGACCTATCCCTGAAGTAGTGATGAGTGTCCCCAGTCTGTTCTACTATCCAGAGGCCCGCCGGGGACCCTTGTGTCCAGACCACTGTGGCAGACCCTCTCAAGGGGACGTGCACATGGAGGAGCAGAACCGATCTGATGGGGAACCCTGCGAGGAAGAGAGCGCCTGATGGTGCTACCGAGGTGGGTAAGTCCGCTACTCCTTATGGTTTGTCCACTTCAGCCATGGAGGTGGTGAGGGGCCCGTGTGCCAAATGAACTTTCTAGGACGCTGAGCCAGAGCCGCTGAAAGGCGGAGCTCCAGGTGTCGGACCCCACAGATGTCGGTTCCAGACCCGGTTTTCCCGAGCAGGAACCACCCGAGACCAGAACCACCGATTCCAGAAGGCCAGGGTAAGGTGTTTGTACCCCCGCCCATGGGTGATGATTCTAGCGACCCACCAAGCGTGTTGATGCGCCTCCCGCGAACCCTCCAGTGAGGTCACCGGCAACCTGCCTCAAACTGATGCAGACCATGATGTGGGCCCGTGTGCCCTCAACTGACATCCGGCCTATCAACGAGGTACCAGCGGTCCCAGGCTTGGGATCATTACCTGCCGACAACGACAGGGGTAAGTTGACTGCCCCAGGGGTGTCGGTGTGATCTCCCCGGTGATCGTGTATGCCTGGTGACTCCAACGGTAGGGTCACCCGGGCGATGGGCTCACCCCGTCACTCGCGCTCCTGGTGGAGGTGTCTCCCCCCCAAGAAGATCTCTTCGCGCGGATTGTGGATATGAACTCGACTTCATGAAGATCCGGTGTAGCGGACCGGAGCGACACATACCCCTGCACAGGGTGTCTCCCAAGCTTGGCCTTCTCAAACCCGGCCTACCCGAAAAGTGTTGCCGTCCGCGGACGAAGTCACCATTAAAGGGATGGTTGGAGCGGACAAAGACTCTGTTGAGACCGCTCTGGTAGTGTGGCCCTCTCCCAGGTGCGCGATGGAGCGCTATGTTCGCATTGGGTGGATCGAGGCAAGAGACTGAGCCTCCTGTCTCCCGTGAACGAGACCGGAGGATTCGCAAGGGTCAACACCCATGACCCCTTACTATTTTTTCTTGCGAGGGGGATGAAGGTTGGGTTGGTGGCAAGGGACAGGCCTAGAGTTCCAAAAGACTCATCACGGTCAAGGTGGATAACCCTCCACCCAGTTCTGTTATGGGCACTCCAATCTGAGACTCAGCTGGCCTCGGTTATCCATGGGATGATGTTGGGTACAAATGGGAGATTGCTTGTATGTGATGTATCGGTTACAAATTCATTTTCCATTATATAATCATCTGTTGCATGGCTGCTACCCCAAGCGAGGGCGTTGGTTCTGCGAAGGGGGGAGATGTGTACCCCGATAAATTTGAGCTTCTTTCTGGCCCCCCTCCGCGATTGCCCGTGCGGTAGCGGGTGGGGCCGCCGGAGGCCTTGACGGACCCGTCGGCACTATTCGCGAGGGTGGGGCCAGAGCAGGGAGCAGATCGGAGCTGTTGGTTGCGGGGAACGCGATCGGGGCACGTGTGAGAAAGCCGCTGATCAAGACGACCAAACAATGAACAAAGAAAGGATGACGCGCTTGCCGGATCATAGGCGAAAGACATTCTCAAAGAGTATGACGACACCATCAAAGGCGAGTCACCAAGCAAGAGAAGGAACGCGCAATAAGTAGGTAGAAAAAGCTGCCACTTCTACCATCTTGTTTCCGCTAGAGCCTGAGAGTCCGCAACCCTACACGTCCCCAAATGGCTGGCGGCTTAAGTCAATGCGTCCGCATTGCGCGTTAGCTCGCGCATAGGCGCATAGACAAAAGCGCCGATGGGTTCCCTAGAGCATGAAGAGAGCGGCTGAGAGTAGGAAGAGATAGAAGGTTGAGGCGGCCATTAGGGTTCGGTGCATGAGGAATCCCGAGCTCCCACATAGGCCCCCTGGGAATAAATCCGCAGGAGGCTTAGGAGGCAAGAGGTCAGGTGCTCTACTTGGCCAATAGGGCTGAGGACTCTAGCCGGGAAAAGAGATACATTCCCGGGCTTTGCAACACAGTCAGGCACATAGAAGCAGAGGAATGAGTAGGAAGGGTGCAGGGAGCGCGTGCTCCTGCATCAGGTAAGGGTCTCCCTAGATTCCAGGCAGGCCCAATTCCGGGTAAGGCAGGGGGTAACTGAAGAGGACAGCCTTAGTAGGGAGGTGACCTTGAGTGTGGAAGGTGCTGGTTTGGCATTGTCGCAGCGGAGGTGCTGTGGGCACTGTCAAAGAGGCACGGTGTGCTAGCAGTGTGTTTGCTGCGGATCCGGGGCTGGTGTGTGATTGCAGCTGCCTGTGAGTAGTGTCGCTGTATGTCTGGGCACAGTGCGTGCGTGTGTGTGAAGTGGATCCCTCAGGCTGACAGGTGTGCGGTGTGTCAGCTGCAGGTGAGTTGGGAATAGCTAGTAGCAGTTTACAGTTAGGACTGGGTAGCTAGGGGAAGGGGGGGCAGGTTATGTCCACAGGCCTAGGAGGTTCCCTCAAGCCCATCCAGGTTGCGGTTCTTCAGGACAGGCCCTGGTTAGGGTTGCATCACTCTAATAGTAGTTAGCGATAGGAGGAAGCGGCGGTTCTGTTCCCATGCGGTTTGGTGTTGCCGTGTCCAGTTGCATTTTCCCGTTGAGCGGTGGGACCATCGTTGGGGTCCACCGCAGATACCTGGAAAGGATCAACGGAGACGTCTGACCCTTTGAGAAGAAAGTTGCTGGTCCCGGCATCGGAGTGCTCGGAAGGTATCTTCATTATTATAAAGTGCACCAACTGGGCCCTAGCTTAATATAGTGACTGCGCAGTCACCCACGACCCTCCGTAGGAGTTACGAGACATTGGGTGGTGGGGTTGATCACAGGACACTTGGTTGGGGAACACAGACATTGGGGGGTTGAGGTGTGATGCGGGTGAGCAGGGCTAAATCTATTTCCTAACGGGGGATCCTGGGTAAGTGGAGGCGCTGCACCAAGTAAGGTAGGGTTTTCCCCAGGCTCCCAGCTAGCGGAGCTCATATCTCCTGAGCCACACAGTTTTATGCAGTACCAGTAGTCCTTTAGAGCAGGTGTGTTGGCAGGGAAAGGGACCGGTTAGACCACGAGGGGCCAATGTGAGATTGGGTGGGTCGGCCGGTACACAAAAAGGGTTACATACATTTTTGGCGCTATATAAATAAAGACATACAATACAATGTTGGTGAACATTTAAGTCCCATTTATTTGAGTGGAGCTGATCTCTTCTCCACCAGCACTACAAGGTGGCTTCATGGAATATTGAATGGGAGTCTTGAAGTCTATTGCAAGAGCGTTTAATATTCAAAGTGCCTTTATGACCAGGAATCCATGTGTTCTTTGTTTATGCCTCTGGCTTACATAATGCATTTTGAAACCCATTTGAGAAACTGTTGAACTCAAAAGCAGATTTGATAATGCTTACAGCTTCTACTAACATGTGTAAGGAAAGGGCGACAGAGCTCATTATATGCAGCTCATAGCCCATTCCAGACACCTCAAACTCGCATGGGGTGAAAACACCACGGGGCAAAGGATTGTGGGCATTTGCATGTAAATGAGCGCGGTAATCGGTTTTCCAAAGCCGTCTACATAAACTACCGATATGTCTGAGTTTATGCTGGTACTGTCAGTGTGAATATAACCAGGTACTGTATAAAGGGTCGCCGTCTTTCAAGGTACAGTGCCAAGGAGTGATAGGACAAAGAGGCTAAATATTTCTTAACCCCTTTGCTGCCAGAGGGGCCTTCATTGCATTGTGTGCGCACACACAGTTTTATATGTATATACACACACAATATATATCTATATATATATATATATACACACACACACACACACACACACACACACACCAGCACACACCCACACAGCACACACACACACCGCACACCCCACACACACACACACACACACACACACACACACACACACCACAACACACACACACACACACAGTATGTGTGTGAGCACACGAAAAGCCCTCAGCCATTTTCAATATGTTTAACATCTTTTGCTTTTCAAATATAAGATTAAATCAATTTACTGATGATACCATAACATACCAGGGAAGAGAAAAGGTATACAACCTTTTGGTTAGCATTTTGTTAAATTATTAAGGGAGAGTATTCTCCTAGTTCGAAGAAATGCTACGAAAAACACTATGGGCCTCATGCACTAAAGGTTCATAAAAAAAATCACCGGGCCATTTAAATCACCGTTTTTATGAGCGTTGATATCACGGTATTCAGAAAGCCTTCATAACCTGTCATAGCAAAATTCACAAAACGGGCGATTAGCCGGTGATCTAATGAATGACCCTCTGAAAAGGCCTAACCCGGCGAGTTGTATCTGCTGCAGAGAAAGCTGCTCTGAGAGAGCCGTCTCTCCCTGTGCAAATCTAGCCCGAAATGTATGTGTATAAATTTTAATTTTGATAATAGTGTAGATGAGCAGGGGGTCTCCTCAGCTGAGCTGCATTAGTTTCAGCCTCGGGGACACCCTACTTCCCGAGATACAGGCCCTGTTATGGGGTGCCGGTATCTCCTATGCATTTTATTCCCATGGTCATGTGATGTGGAAATTTAAATGCATAGGAGATACCGGCACCCTATAACGGGGCCTGTATCTCAGGAAGTAGGGTGTCCCTGAGGCTATCCGCTATGGTTTTACTGCAAATGCATGTTTATTGCATAGGGTTCATGCCAGGGGTCTCTGGTGCTAATATTAATGTATATCAGCTCCAGAGATTCCCGGCATCAATCCTATACAGGAAAAATGTATTTCTTTTCTAAGGCCGAGTCCATAGACGGACAGGCCGTGCCGGGAGGCGGGACGCTCCGCACTGAGCCCCTGCATCCTCAATGAGGATGCCTTGAGAGGGGGCTCACGCGAGCGTCCGCAGGTGTGCTGACGAGTTGGAGGTTTCAGCCGAGCGCCAAGCTGTTTTTCAGCGCGCTGTCGGCTGAAAACCTCCAATCACAGCACAGCAGCGTCAACGTCACGGCGCCGTGACGTCGGCGCCGTGACATTGACGTCAGTGCGTCGCGGGCAATTGGCCCAGCGACGTCACTGCCCCGCCTCCAACCACCTCCCCCCGGATCCCTTCGCGCCCGCTGGCTCGCCTGCAAGTCCGTGCAATCGCGCTGACTGAAGCAGGCGAGCCTCAGCGTTAGCGCGCCTCCGTTCTCCCCACCCCTCTATGTCCCGGGCCTAAGTCCCATCTCGCCGCTTCTCTGCAGGTTTCGAACACCTTTACGCCAACTTTTTCTTGCGTGAGGATTTTGTGATAAAATCACCATTTTAGAGCAGCGATAGGCGTTCATAGCCTAATCACTGCTACTAGAATTGCGTGAGTTTATGAACATGCAGAAAAGCGGCGATAAGTGGCTTATCACCGCTGCCTCTGTGATTTTTTTTATGACCAATTTTTTTGGAGCGATTCAGTCTTTTATCACCCACTTATCACCGCTTACTGAATAGCAGTAGGCAGTTTGGGCGATAAGTGGTTGATAAGTGGCTTATGAACGCTTACTGCATAGGCCCCTATATATTCACGGAGACAGAGGGATTAAAACACTCCCTTTTGTTGTATGTAATTTAACCAAACACATTGCTCTGTCCGGAAAAGGTTGCAAGGAAATGAAATGTATCTGCACAGCTTGTGCAGACACTTGGACAATGAAAGGAAAAGCACAGGTAACTCAATGGAAATCGCACTCAGAATCTCGGGGTGCTGCACTAAGTGTTTTTGTTTTATAAACTAAAATAAACTTTTTGGCAAGACCACAGCCATCTAAAATGCAAGTGGTTAGGTTACCACTAAAGATAATAAAACCAACCCTTTGCTGTTAGGCTTTCGTTATGCGCACTGCAAAGCAGATTCATGTATGACCAAGATTCTAAGGAGAAATGATTTGGCCTGTACACAGTGAGGTGCGAGGGAGATTTCCTTCCAGTGAGTGAGACACACACGCCCTCAAACCTAGTAAGCAAGACAGGCAAGAAGTTTGCAATAAGCATGGGTTTCTAAAGTAATTATAATGCCAGCATTACCAAACAGAGAAAAATGAAGTGCAATGAGTGTGTGATGAGTACGGGTACAGGTAAAATTTCATGAGGGGAGATGCTGAGACAGATTTAGGAAAGAGTAGAGTGATTCTGGCAGCAGCGTTTAGGATAGATTGTAGGGGAGACAGGTGAGAGGCAGGAAGGCCGGACAGCAGGAGGTTACAGTAATCAAGACGGGAGAGAATGAGGGCCTGAGTCAGAGTTTTAGCAGTCGAGCAACAGAGGAAAGGGCGTATCTTTTTTATATTGCGGAGGAAAAGCGACAGGTTTTAGAAATGTTTTTGAATGTGAGGGGCGAATGTGAGAGAGGAGTCAAGTTTGACCCCTAGGCAGCGTGCTTGGGCTACTGGGTGAATGATCGTAGTTCCAACAGTAATGTGGAAGGAGGTAGTAGGGCCAGGTTTGGGAGGAAGTATGAGGAGCTCTGTTTTAGCCATGTTGAGTTTAAGGCGGCGGAGGGACATCCAGGATGATATAGCAGAGAGACATTCAGAAACTTTGGTTTGCACAGCAGGTGTAAGGTCGGGTGTTGTGAAGTATATTTGTGTGTCGTCAGCATGGAGGTGATAATTAAACCCAAAAGATGTTATTAGGTCATGTAGCGAGAGTGTGTACAGAGAAAAGAGAAGAGGTCCCAGGACAGAGCCCTGGGGTACCCCCACAGAGAGATCAATAGAGGAGGAGGAGGTGTTAGCGGAAGAGACACTGAAAGTACAATGGGAGAGGTAGGATGAGATCCAGGATAGAGCTTTGTTCTGAATACCAAGAGTATGGAGAATGTGAAGGAGAAGAGGGTGGTCCACGGTGTCAAATGCTGCAGAGAGGTCGAGTAATATGAGCAGAGTGTAATGACCTCTGTCTTTGGCAGCATGGAGGTCGTCAGTTATTTTAGTGAGGGCTGTTTCCGTGGAGTGAGCAGTGCGGAAGCCAGATTGTAGAGGGTCTAGGAGAGAATAGGTGTTGAGAAAATGGAGCAAGCGAGAGAATACAAGACGTTCAAGGAGTTTAGAGGCAAAAGGCAGGAGGGAGACAGGTCGATAGTTAGAAAGACAGGTAGGGTCAAGCTTGCTGTTTTTGAGTAATGGTATGACTGTTGCATGTTTGAAGGAGGATGGAAAGGTTCCAGAGCAGAGAGAGGAGTTAAAAATGTGTGTGAGCGTAGGGATTATAGTAGGAGCAAGAGATTTTAGGAGATGGGAGGGAATGGGGTGAAGAGGGCAAGTGGTAGAGGAAGAAGAGGCGATTAACAGCGACACATCCTCCTCTGCGACAGTGGAAAAAGAGTCAAGGAAGGCAGGAGGAGAGTTAGGAAGAGGTGTAGGATGGGACCTATATCTATCCATCCTATAGGTATGCATGGCTGTATACAATAATTAGCACCCTTTCTACTACTATCATTATACTGGGAAATTATCCCTAACATTGTTTTTGTTCTTACTGTACTTGTTCGTGATGTGTGCGATTACTATAGGTCTTGTGTATCCAATTGTCAGCTAATTATACAATTATTTGTAATCAGGGCCGTCTTAACAGCATTGTAGGCCCCCGGCCAAGCAGTGCACTGGGCCCTGCCAACTCTCCGCTACAAGTCGTAATTTGTCTCCTTCTACCGAGTTAGCGGGAGATTTGAATGTTGAGGCGGGTGATCAGAAAATGAGTGTTAAATTCTGGTCTGTGCATAGATTAGCATGGGGCCCCCATGCTCGTGGGACCCCCGGGCAACTGCCCAGTGTGCCCATGCGTTAAGACGGCACTGTTTGTAATCACATTTCACAATATTGGACTGAGTGCAGCAAGTAGGGTTCTTTTGGGTGATTCTGTTATCACCTTGTTTTTTCATATAAAATCCCAACGTATAATGACATTTTCTTACGCTGCATGGGTTTTTTTACGTTTATTTTAGAAAATTAGGAATTTCTGTGAAGTGGATTATTTTCTATTTTAACCCCTTTGCTACCAAAGAGGCCTACAATGCATTACTTTGCTAGCTCTAATAGCTCATGCCCTGGTACCACCTCTGCGAGTGACCTGTAGAATGGACTCGCTGAGCTGTATCTGAAACAAAATCAAATCAGAAGTTAACAAGAAGCTGATACACTGAAAGCAATACGTTGGTCGCTGCAGGCAGATCTCTGAGGACAGAATGATCTCCAGAACATCCCAGGCTCACCCCACTACAAGTGCATGCGACAGGGAATGGGCTAAGGCTGGGCTAGAGTTTGTAGGATAGGGAGAGAGGCGGAGAGGGAAGGAGAGAGAGGAGGACAAACACACGCACACACAGAGACCAGATTAACTAAAAGAGAATGAAGGCTGAATGCGGTTTTGAATGTTTAAACGTAGATTTGCTTTGTAATGTTTTTTATTTTTTTTTATTTATAAAATGTTTTACAAGGAAGTAATACATTGGGGGTTATGCACAAAGCAGTGATAAGTGTTTTAAGTGAGATAAATGCCTTTATTTCTCAATATTGCATGCAGCGTGATTCACAAAGCAGTGATAACACTGCAGTATCGTGCTTAAAAGGCTTTTTATCATCAAAACACAGTCATTGCTAAAAAAAATTGCGCCATAAATTGCCCCATAAAGCATTTATCTCACTTAAAAACACTTATCACTGCTTTGTGCATAACCCCCACTGAGAGCTACTGTACCGCTCGTTTTCAAGTATATCCTGAGCACAGATTAACGATAACAATACAAGGTTACATTATATAAACAGAGGTGATACGTTATATTTACAGACATTTCATGGTCAGTTAGAGATAATATACTACTGTAGGATAATGGGCGTATGTAACAGTTACAGACAAGATTAAAATTGTGTCAGAAAAGATAAGAAAGGATGTGTTGTAATGTGTCACAGGGCCTGACACTGAAGGTATGAAATTACTCTTGTATCGGGCAATACATGGAACATTTATTTTACACCCCGCTCTCTGCTTTTTACTTTAGTCATTCTTTCTAATCCTCACGATCTCAGCAGGAAATTAAACATACATCACCCAGACGCTGCATTATTTCGCCCACATGTGATGTTATAGATAATTAATTACTTTTAAATCAGTTATCCGTTAGCAAGGGAAAATGTAGAAAAACGCTGAGTTACCATATTTAAAAATGCTTTATAATAACATTAACTCCTAAGAGGCAATAACACGTTGCAAAGGATCACAGGGGCAGTCCAACATATATCAGAATTGTATACATTTATATATTTTATTTATTTATTTTATTTATAAAAATGTTTTACCAGGAAGTAATACATTGAGAGTTACCTCTCGTTTTCAAGTATGTCCTGGGCACAGAGTTATAAAAAATACATGGTTACAATAAAAGAACAGGGTTATACAGTCACTTCACAGACATTTCATGGACATATAGAGTAGGAAAATTGGGTACAGGGGATAAAGGGCTTGTGAGTTTCTTATAGAAATAGAGCAGCTTTAACATCAACTAACATCAACTAACATCAGCGAACGGCAGCAAACGGCTCACGCCCTTTGGCTGCCCTTCGGCTGCGCCAAAGGCTGTGCGCCTTTGGGGCAACGCAGATGTACGCTGGAGTGAACAAAAAGCATACACATACACACACACCAACACACTCACTATACATAAACACAGTGTATATTAACATATTAAAACTTCATCAAGTAGGTAAATGTTTGACCGTCAACTAAAATCTGATTAGACTGACTTCTCATGTTTATGATTTAGCTTTGTGTATCTTACAGTTTTGTTTCTTTTTAATTGCATGCGTAAACTTACAATACAGAATTATAATAATAATAAATACAAACAGC
>WSYH01001170.1:0-26420 GCA_036426205.1 Ascaphus truei | reverse complement strand
GAATGCCCCATGCGGACACTTCCCATAAAGACGGAGAAGAAGAAGAAAGACAAACAGCAACAAAAGGGGGGGGGGGGGGGAGAGAGAACAGGGGGAGGGGGAGATAGAGAGAGAGAGAGAGAGAGAGAGAGAGGAGGAGAGTACGGGAGCGAGAGAGGAGGAAGAGAGAGAGAGAGAGAGAGAGAGAGAGAGGACAGGAGAGAGATAAGAGAGAGAGAGATAGAGAGAGATGCATATATAGAGCGATAGTAGTACAGCGATATAGTAGGAAGGTGCTGGGGGTATTTAAAAAAAAAAAAGTGACCAAACCGTCCACTAGTAAAGCATAAAGGGCATATTTACAGTGCTATATCTATATACTATATATATATTATAGATTATATATTATATATATAAACCATCACAGCTTGCACTCACTGTACTGGTTTCATATAGACAGGTGCTAGCCTCAAAATAATGGAAAGAACAACAACATTACCATTCTCTCGTCCGGTAAAGAAAGACTGCATTCGGTTCAGTAATCATGAAAAATTGTATTGGGCATCTGAATAAAAAAGATAAGTCACCAACCAGATTAACGAGGAAACATCTGTCTTACCGGGGAAGGGAGAAGCAGAGAAGGGTAAGGTGTTGTGTTTAGAATTATATAGAATTATAGATTACTATAATCTAATACATATATATGATCTATCAAGATAATATAGGATATATATAAAATATACAACAACACACAAAAAATCAAACAAAAAATAAATAGAATATACCGTTCTGTGGCGTAACGAAATTGTTTATTTGTTGCGAGCTTTCGAGATACACGATCTTTCTTCCGGCGATGTTACAATGATGAAAGCAAAAGGTCCTACTTAAAAACACTGTCGTCTGGATGTTATTGTGCTTTTCCTTCCCCAGTGTGGTGTGTGTTTATGCTAGGACAGGTGTCAAAAGGTATCTGAAGCAAGGAAGAAAAGAGTGGTATGTTGTATCAGTGGTGAAGAACAATGAAATGGAGAGCCCACAGTATATTACAGTGCTTTACAACAAGGTGTGTGTGCGACGTGGGGATTATATAAATGGTGTGGGTGGGTGTGGATAGGTGAAGTTTGTAGCACAACTAAAAGTGTATGTGGCTACTTAAGGGTCCTATTGTTGTTATAGGAGTGGAAAAACAAGGAGTTAGATGTTGTGAGAGGCAGCTGCAGCGGTGTCTGATACAAGATATCACAGTTATGTACATACATGGCCTTTAGCCTCCATTCATTTTATTCACACTGATACACTTACTACACTCTGTTCTTCAACTGCTTCAGTAACTTTGTGACACGTTTAGCCCTAAACACATCCACACGCGGGTGGAAGGAACAGCACAGATAACATTCCAAGAGCACTGTTTTTTAAGTCTAACTTTGCTTCTTCATTGTAACATCGCGAAGAAAGAGCATCAGTGTATCTCGAAAGAGCTCGCACAAATAAAAGCTTTCGTGTAGCCACAGAACGGTATGCATCTATTGTATTTTTGTTTATTGAGCTCGGCTAACACGTATGTCTATACCTCTAATATATATTATATATATGATTATATATATATATATATATATAATATTATATATAGTGATCATCTCATCAATGTGTAATAACCAAGTTCAAGGTTATGACTCCTATAATGTGATTGTGGTGTACAATATGGGGGTGGAAGTGAAAACCATCAGGAATCTCAAAATAAGAATATTAGAACATCTTATGAACATAAAAATTACTTAAACGTGTGTGTAGTTAGATAAAGGCAAACCCTTAAACTTCTCTTTAACATGTTTGAGGTTTCAAAAGGTGACCCCAGACCAGGCATTGTTGGCTATCTATTTGAGCTTTGGTGGCTGATCTTCGTTCCAATAATAAGGATTTTAAGCTATTACGTAAGAGAGCCCATTTTGGGGATATTCAAATGCATTACCAAACATCCATGGGATTTTGTGAACGATGCCTATAAATCAGGGGGTGTGCAAACTGGGGGGCATGGAAGTTCTTAGGGAGGTACGGGGGTTACCAGAGGCCCCCGTCTTCCCAACAACATTTAAATAAATGCGGGGCACGGGCATGAGGCCTCTTGATCCCGTAATGCACTCTTTGCGGGGTCTTCAGCGAAGCGTCACCAGGGCAACGCGGCAGTCAAATTATGCGGCGGGGTCAAGTGGGAACAGACCCAAGATGTCATGTGACGCCGAGTCCTTGAAAGGGGGGGATGCGAGCTGCGGCTTGCCACAGGAGGGCCCGCCAGTTCAAGAAGTTTGTGAAACTGCATATAGATTATTCGCTCGGTTTTGAAAAATAGACCTTGATACCATTCATTTCTTTTGTATTTTCAACATCTTTGTTACGTGTATTTTTTTTTGTTTGTTATTTGATTTTCCATTTCGTGTTTTGAGTGTCTAAGTCAATCATAGTAATCTGTGTGTTTTGACTCAAGATCTCGAGAAGCATGGCGGCATGCAAAACGCGGAGGTTGGTGGAAATACTCAATACAATTTATAATATATATATATAATATAGCATTGTTAGTCACTACAGTAGTATCACAGTGTATTATGGTGCATTAAAGATTAGGGTTATCGATCAATGCAAGAGCCAACAATAAAATTCTATGCATGGACAGCTATCTTATAAATATAAAACCTATCATTTATGTATGTCTTATAAATATGATAATTCATCCATCACTCGGGACCCCCCACAGCAGCATTCTGCGGACCGAAAGGGAAATGCTATCGCAACCCCTCTGGCAACCAACAAAGGGGTAAAGCCAAGTACAATAAAGGAAGGTGCGAAGAGGTGCGTTTATCTGTGAACCAAAAAAATAAATCACCTCTCTTAAAATAGCACCAAAAAAATGTACATTGGATTAAGAAAAAACAATAACGCCAAAAAATGAAAAAAAACATATATATTTTTCATTTCTTATGATTGATCGGATTAGGTTTTCGATAACACTGTCTTTCGGGCTCTGTAGGTGAAGCCTAATGAAAGGTGGGATGTGCTGTAGGGCGAGCTAGTATGCTGCATCTTAGCTGAGATTATCCTGCACGGCGCATGATGAGAGGGACTAAGCCGCGAGGGGAAGAAATTGGCTCGGTACCACGCTTAATAAGGCAGAGAATTTGAAAGAAAGGAAGACAGGTGGGAAACCGTTTTGCGTGGAGATGTTACATTACAAAGCCTGTGTTAATACCCAAGGGGAAAGAGTGAAATGTTTTAAACCTTTTGTCTGCAGAGACTAAACTGGTCGCTCTCTGCAACTAAGGGGTTAGTTCGTTTAGTTCTTATGTAGCGAACACTGCACACAGCGCTTGTAACATAAGAACTTTGCGGACGATGAGTAGTATTGCCCCCAAGCGTATTAGAAAAGCTAGAATCAATGTGGGGTCGAGGCACAGGAGGATACAGTTAGGTGATTTCCACAAGGTCACAGGCAGCAGAGCTGATGCTGTGACATGGCTAGTGAGTGAGCTCGTGCAGGAACAGCAAAAGATTATTTATGGAAATACTAAAGTCTACAGGTGTGATTTGCGGAGAGAGGAGGTGGTATATTATGATGGTCTAGACCCTAGAACATTTGGTCATGGCATTTGGGCAACAACCAAATAACCCGCTACCGCTTTGCCGGGACCTGTCACGCCACCGCTTCACCGAAGGAAATGCTAAACCCCCTACGCGAAGCCCGTTACCTGAATAAAACCACCCTAAGCCCTTTATCTTAGAACCCTCTACCCTACCCCTAAAACTACCCTACACTAGATCCCTAAATTAAAAAAAAACCAACCCTTAATCCCAATGTGCCAACAAAATGGGGGGCGTGATCATTTTTTGGGGCAGGGGGGCACGGCGGTTACAGAGGCCAGGACGGTGTGTCAAGATGACTCCTGGCCATCATTAGATTGGAGAATAGGCTAAGGGGGGTTGATCCAGGTGGGGGACAGCAGACGGGGGGCTCAGAAGCCAACAAAAAGTATGCGCAACCCTGCCCTAACCAGTTAAAACTTAAATAACTTGCCTACTCTAGTTCTAATAACCCTTAAATTAAGCCCCACATACCAGTTAAAACTTACCTTAGAACAGGAAGTGGCAGCAGTGGGCGGTTCCAGTGGCGGCTCAGCTGTGGGGGATGTCCATCTGCGGCCGAACCACGAGGTCAGTATCGCCATGACCAAATGTCCCAGTCCATGGTATGATACATTTTATCTGGACCAACAAGTAGTTGATATACAGTATGTTACAAGTTGCAACATTAGGCGGTTGGTTCTTAATCGATGGACTCTAATGAAAGACCATGAGAGGGTTCGATAGCTGTATAAATATCAACTACTAGTCGGTCCGATAAAAGGTTATCCACCTACTCCCTTTCCCTCAGGTCATTTGTACCTATGGAAGGAAAAGAAGAATTTGGTATTTAATTCCCACTGTAAACTAACCAAGGAAAGGGTCGAGGGGAGGGAGAAGGTGCGATACCTTTTTATGGCCCACCAGAAGTTAATATCCTACCCTGCTTTGGCCAAGAAATTGAAGGATTTTGGTGCTTCTGCTGGTTGCATTTTAACACAAGGTTTGATCAAGTTTTTACGCAACCGCCAGAGTTTTTCTACAAAACAAACCCCAACATTCTTCGTGGGAGAAAATATCCTAGAAATAAAACACTCATTGTATAAATCTAAGTGATGGGTTTGTCCTTGGCAGTGAAGGGTTAAGTGAAAATATTTTTTTTGTATAGAGAGAAAAATTATTCATTTGTCACCCGGAATAATAAATCTTAGAAAGTCACAGCCCCTGATACAAAGTTTGTCAAACAAAGTTTTTACATAGAGCTACTGAACATTCTATCCCTGTAACATACATATCTAGATACCAGGCCTACGTGCAGGACTATAAAACAGCTACATCCGCCAATATAAAAACGGTACAAAAACTCTAATGACTACAAGATGAGATGTATACCCCGGAGATGGAGCCAACCAGGCTCACGCATTTCATTTTTGACAAGAGGTGCATAAGGTTTTTTTTTTTTTGTATGAAAACTACAGTGACGTTTACAGCAGCCAAAGGACCCCTGGCCCCACCCAGTGACCTTGCCCATCCTTTGTAAAGACTCCCACTCTTTTAGCTGCTGCGTTATTTTTCCATGTTTAGGATAGCCGGATGTTCTGTCCCAAGCATGGACTCCTTTAGGCCTAGCTCATAAACGCTAAAAGACTGCCGCGTGTTTCGGGTGGCCCAGCGCTTCGGTCACCGACTCCTGGGCGGCCAATGGTGTGTTCAGGCTGAACCTAACCATTGGCTGACGAAGGCGGCGTCGTCGCTGCTGATGTAGATGGAGTCTTTTCAAAACTGTGTGATCCCAGCGACAAGCAGCGCGAAGTCAGTCTCAGCAGCCAATCAAGGTCCCGAGTTTTTCATTGATTGGCATGCAGAATGAATGAAATTGGGATTTGGGATCGAGGGAATGAGGGACAAGGGGACTGTGCACGATAGGGAAGTTGGGGCACAACAAAAAAACTATTGGCAATTAGCAAGACGATTATCTAAGAAAGATGAATTTATATATATTTTTATATATATATATATATATATATATATATTTATATTTATATATAAATATGTGTGAGGGTGTGAGGAAACCCATGTCCACATTAATATATATATGTACTCAAAAATGCATTTTATTCAGCTCTGTTTGTGAGTGTGTATTTTTATCCCTTATTCCATAAATTTATTGTTATACAATTTTACGCTATGAGTGCGCCTGTTTTTTCTGTGTTTTTGTATATATATATACTTTATCAGGAGCTCAGGAACACACACACCTATATAGATAGATAGATAGATAGATAGATAGATGTGTGTGTTCCTGAGCTCCCCGCATCTGTTTAACCACCTGCACCCAGCAACGCAGATGTTAGTCTGGTTATATATAAATATATATATATATATATATATATATATACTGTATATACTGTATATATATATATATATATATATATAAAACATCACAGCTTGCACTCAATGTACTGGTTCATATAGACAGATGCTAGTCTCAAATAATAGAAAAACAACATTACCATTCTCTCGTCCGGTAAAGAAAGACTGCACTCGGTTCAGTAATCATGAAAAACTGTATTGGGCATCTGAATAAAAAAGATAAGTCACCCAAATGTGATTGTGGTTTACAATATGGGGGGTGAAAACCATCAGGAATCTCAAAATAAGAATATTCGAACATCTTATGAACATTAAAAATACTACTTAAAACGTTGTAGATAAAGGCAAACCCCTTAACCACCTTCTTGAACATTTTTTGAGGTTTCACAAATGTGACCCCAGACCCTGCATTGTTCGGCTATTGAATCTTTGGTGGATGATATTCGTTCCAATAATAAGGATTTAAGGCTATTACGTAGAGAGCCATTTTGGATATTCAAATTGCATACCAAACATCCATTGGGATTGAACGATGCTATACATCAGGGGTGTGCAAACTGGGGGGCATGAGAATTTCTAGGGGAGGTACGGGGGTTACAGAGGCCCCACGCTCTTCCCCACAACATTTAAATTAAATGCCGGGGCAGGCATGAGGCCTCTGTAACTCCCTTACCTGCTCTTTGCTGGGTCTTCAGCGACGCGTCACCATGGCAACGCGCGTCAAATGATGCGGCGGGGTCACGTGACATGACCCAAGATGTCATTTGACGCCGAGTCCTTGAAGGGGGGGATGCGAATGCTGCGGCTGCCAGGCAGGAGGGCGCAGTTCAAGAAGTTTGTGCACCTCTGCTATAGATATTACGCCGGTTTTGAAATAGCTCTTGATCCCATTTCCATTTCCTTTTGTATTTTCACATCTTTGTTTACTTGTATGTTTTTGTTTTGTTTATTTGCTTTTCCCTTTCTTGTTTTGAGTTGTCTCATGTCAAGTCATATGTAATCTGTGTGTATTTTTGACCTCAAGATCTCTGATGAAGCATGGCGGCATGCAAAACGCGTTGAGGTTTGCGTGAATATTTCAATACAATATTATATATATATATATATATATATAGCATTTTTAGTCACTTACAGTACTCACAGTGTATTATGGTGCATTAAAGATTTAGTTTATCTGATCAATGCAGAGCCAACAATAAATTCTATGCATTGACAGCTATAAATATGAAAACATATACATTTATGTATTGTCTTCTATAAATATGATAAATTCCTTCCATCACTTCGGGACCCAGCAGCATTCCTGACCGACAGTGAAATGCATCGCTAACCCCTCTGGCAACAAAGGGGTTAACAGCCAAGTTACAATAAAGGAAGGTGCGTTTATCTGTGAACAAAAATAAATCCTCTCTATACAATAAGCACCAAAAAAAATGTCATTGGATAAGAAAAAACAATAACAGCCAAAAAATGAAAAAAAACATATATATTTTTCATTTCTCTCTGATCTGATTAGGATATGAGTTTTCTGATAACACTGTATTTCGGGCTCCCTGTGAGGTGAAGCCTAATGAAAGGTGGGATTGTGCTGTCGGGCGAGCTATTATGCTGCATCTTATCTGAGATTTATCCTGCACGGCGCCTGATGAGAGGACTAAGCCTGCGATGGGGAGAAATTGGTACCCGCGTAAGGCAGAGAATTTGAAAGAAAGGTGGGAACCGTTGCGTGGGAGATTAAATACAAAGCCTGTGTTAATACCACGGGGGAAATGTTTAAACCTTTTGTCTGCAAGAGAATAACTGGTCGCTCTGGCAACTAAGGGGTTAGTTTAGTTTAGTTTCTTATGTAGCGCTAACACTGCACACAGCGCTGTACATAGAACTTTGCAGGCCGATTGAGTATCTGCCCCCAAGAGCTTAGAATCTAATGTTGGTGTTCGAGGCACAGGGAGATACAGTAATGTGATTTCCACAAGGTCACAGGCAGAGCTGATGCTGTGACATGGCTAGTGAGCTAGTGCAAGGAACAGCAACAGATTTATGAGAAATACTAAAGCTTCCTACAGGATTTGCGAGAGAGTAGGTGGTATGATGGTCTAGACCCTAGAACATTTGGTCATGGCCATTTTGGCACAACCAAATAACCGCTACCGCTTTGCCGGGACCTTTCACCGCCAACCGCTTCACCGCTAAGGAAAATGCTAAACCCCCTACGCGAAGCCCTTTCCCTGAATAAAACCACCCTAAGCCCTTATCTTAGAACCCTCTACCCTACCCCTAACCCTACCCTAATCACTAGAATCCCTTAAATTAACCTCATACCCTAATCCAAGTGTGCACAAACTGGGGGGCGTATTCATTTTTTTGGGGCGGGGGGCACGGCGGTTACAGAGGCCCAGGACTGTGATGTCAAGTGACTCCTAGGCATCATTAGATGCTGGAGAATAGGTAAGGGGGGTGCATCCAGTGGGGGACAGCAGACAGGGGGCTCAGCGCCAAAAGTATGCGCACCCCTGCCCTAACCAGTAAAACTTAAATTAACTTCCTACTCTAGCTTCTAAAACCCCTTAAATTAAGCCCCATACCAGTAAAACTTACCTTAGAAGTGGCCAGCAGTGGGGGTTCCAGTGGCGGCTCAGCTGTGGTGGATGGTCCCTCTGCGGCCGAACCCCAGCGGTCATTATTCGCCATGACCAAATGTCCCATTCCATGGTATGATACCTTTTATTGGACCAACAAGTAGTTGATACAGTATGTTACAAGCTTGCGAACATCTCGGCGGTTCTTCATCGTGGACTCTAATGAAAGACCATGAGAGGTTCGAAAGCTTGTAAAATATCAACTACTAGTCGGTCCGATAAAAGGTATCGCACCTACTCCCTTTCCCTCATTTGTTATTTTACTATGTGGAAGAAAGGAAGAATTTGGTCCTTTCTTCCATGTAAACTAACAAAGGAAGGAGAGGGAGCAGGTGCGATACCTTTTATTGGACCAACAAGAAGTTAATATACCTACCCTGCTTTGGCCACAGAATTTGAAGGATTTTGGTGCTGGTTTTATTTTAACACAAGGTTTGATCAAGTTTAGCAACCGGCAGAGTTTTTCTACAAACAACCCCAACATATTTTCTTGGTATAAAATCTAGAAATAAAACAATCATTGGATAAATCTAAGTGATGTGTGTCCCTCTGGCAGTGAAGGTGTTAAGTGAAAATATTTTTTTTTTATAGCAGATAAAATCTAATTCATTTGTCACCCGGATAAATCTGTTATGACATGTCACAGCCCCTGTATACAAAGTTGTCCAACAAAGTTTTACAATAGAAGCTACTGAATTTATATCCCTGCTTAACATACATATTATATACAGCCTAGTGCAGACTAAACAGTACATCCAGCAATATAAAAACGGTACAACTTAATGCACTACAAGATGAGATGTATACCCAGGAAGATGGAGCCAACCAGGCTCACGCATCTCATTTTTGACAAGAGTGCAAAAGGTTTTTTTTGTATAGAAACATACAGTAGAATTTTACAGCAGCCAAAGGACCACTTGGCCCACCCAGTCTGCCCATTCTCCCATCCTTTGTAAAGCCTCCCACTCTTTTAGATGCTGGTATTTTTCATGTTTAGGATAGCCTGATGTCTGTCCCAAGCATGGACTCCTTTAGGCCTCGCTCATACACGCTACATGACGTGCGCGTGCTTTCGTGTGCCCGCGCGTTCGTCACCGACTCCTGGCGGCCAATGGTAGTGTTCATTGTTGAAACTACCATTGGCTGCGAAGCGCGGCGTCGTCGCTGCTGCTGTAGCTGGAGTCTTTCAAAACTGTGATCCCAGGCGGCAGCAGCGCGACGTCAGTCTCAGCAGCCAATCAATGTCCAGACGTTTTCATTGATTGGCTGCTGAAATTGGGATTTGGGATGAGGGACAGGGGACTGTGCACGATAGGAGTTGGGGCACAAAAAAAAACTATTTGCAATTAAGCCAGCCGCTTATCTTACAAGCTCACACCTCCGGTCCCCGCTGCACCCCCCTGGTCCCCGATGCTCACACCTCCGGTCCTCGCTGCATCCCCCCGGTATCCGCTGCTCACACCTCCGGTCCCCGCTGCATCCCCCCCCCCTCCCCGGTCCCCGCTGCTCACACCTCCGGTCCCCGCTGCATCCCCCCCCCCTCCCCGGTCCCCGCTGCTCACACCTCCGGTCCCCGCTGGCTTCCCCTCCTCCCTGGTCCCCGCTGCTCACACCTCTGGTCCCCGCTGCACCCCTCCGGTCCCCGCTGCTCACACCTCTGGTCCCCGCTGCACCCCCCCAGTCCCCGCTGCACGTATATTTTAATTCGCCCATAGGTTCAGGTCAGGAGGCTGCATCAATTCAGACGTCAACTAATCGTTCACCCAGTTCAGACATTAAAAGAACAAGATTACCTAGATGACAGGCTGAGCGCGTCACGTGGGGGCGTGGTGTGTCGGATCATTCCGTCTGCTGGAGATATTCACACATCGCCCAGCAGACGGAGGCGCGCGCACGTGGCCACGCATCGTCGCAAAGCAACAAGTGTGCTCCTGCCCTTATTGTTTTCTCCTTTACCACCTCTGTATGGAGGCTATTCCATGGATCGCCTGTCCTTCCGGAGAAGGACTTCATTACAATCCCCCTGAGCCTCCCACCCTGCTGCTTCAGAGCATGACCACTTGTCCTATCACTTCCCTTTCACTGAAACATGCTGCCCTCCTGTTCTTTGTTGAACCTCTTGATGCACAGATGCAGTAAGACTCACTGTCTCGGGTGCTGCGGTCAAAGAAGCAAGAGCCAACGCACCAAAAAACTGTTTCAGCTGCGGGGTTCCAAGCTCCCTAATGGAAACCCCTGCAGCGCTGGTCTAGCATAGCTACATCTGTATATGGAAGTTTTAATTATACCCCCCTCTCCCTTTGTCCACTAAGATGCACATATTATGTTCCATTAGTCTTTCCTGATACGTTTGATGCTGTATCAGGAATGTTAAACTCCAGTCCTCAAGACCCCGTAGCAGGACAGGTTTTCAGGATATCCCTGCTTCATCACAGGATCTCCATCAGAGGCTCAGTCGAAGACTGATGTAGATAATGCCTTTTTGCACAATCTCTCATTTCTTGATGTTCCTCTGATGACTCTGATGCGGTCTGTGCAGGCGACTGACTATGTGGCATACAAAGATTACAGTGGAATGGAAGGACGATTGTGCATGTATAACTACTACTTTTTTCACCTATTTTGATCCTTGCCTTTAATGAATATATATATATATATATATATATATANATACGTATATATAAATCATATAGATATAATATATATTTGATACCATAAAATAACTGGAGTTAAGTATGGCGAGTACAAAAAAGTGACAAAAACCCTCACAGGAAAGCAAAAACAATAGCAAATACAAAATGTATGTTCATGCGATGTCATTAGGCGGTCTGAACACCCGCCTTTCCCCATTGATCACCCAAGAAGACCAGCACTTACACTGCAGCAAGGGATTTTGGGAAATGACATGCAACATGACGCCACAGTGGTCCAACTTATTTTACCCACCATAACTTAACGTATTAGTAGAAGTATTGAGAGGATGAAGAAGAAGGGAGACTATAAGGTATGAGTACTACACACACACCACACACACACGACACCGAACACACAACACACACACACACACAACCGATCCACACACACCACAAACACAACACACACACCACACACACACACACACACACAAACACCAACACACACACAACACCCAAACACACCACACACACACACACACAACACAAACACACACCCCAACACACACACACCAGTATAGTTATGGGGGGTTAAAATAAGTGACAAAAAACCCTCACAGCAAAGCATATAGCAAATGGAAATATTCCATGTATGCTCATTTTGCATGTCTTAGACAGGACTGCAACCGGCCTTCACATTATCACCCAAGCAAATGAGCAGTGAATTATTTACATTTGATATATGCTTGTGGCGGGGAGGGTTTTTTCACTTTTTTTACCCACCATAAACTTAAAACTAAGTATGGTAAACCCCATCCCATTGATCCATTGCCAAAGCCAGTTAACCAACCCCACCCACTGATGAGACCCATTAGTAAGAAACGTGAAACGGCTATTCTGTGGGGTGGGTTTTCTGGCGTATGCATCTTAACCTGGCTGTGCCTTAAGTGAAGACAGTAGACCAGCAGCATTAAGCCTATATGGGAACCATGTTAAAAATGGTTTGGAAGCAAAAGGATGACATGTGTGTCCATTTGCATGTAATTTCCCGCATCCTTGCTGCGGGAAGTGCTGGGTGAAATGTTAGAAAGGCGGAGTTGCAGGACCTGTCTAAGAGAGACCATGCAAATTAGCATGCAGGAATATTTCCATTGAGAATATATCTAAAGTATTATAATAGTATCTGCTTATATATAATAGATATATATTATATATATGATTCACCACGACTTTGTAGCAAATAAATAGTCAATAAGGACATTACACCAGGAATTAAGAGACAACAACTGGAATTGAGAGATGAAAGTACGAATCAATTAGTTTATAAATGAAGTGAGTGTGTTGGGAGATGTTAACACGATGAGACTAGTGAATTGAAATGCAACGTGCATCTGGTTCATGGAGAGGTAAGGAGGTTAGTGATGCATATCTCAAAAGGAATAACATTATGTGTGTTGGCAGTAGAAGATGGTTATACAGTTTCACCTCCATGTCTCCGTCACATGAGTAAAAAATGGTGGCAGAACACACTTGTCACACTACGCACCAGACTAAAGTGTTTTTCTATAGGCATCATTCTAAATGACGAAACTGCAATTGGAGCGTCATTTAAACCCCCTATAAAATCTATACTATAATTTAAAAAGAGGCTATATATATGTTTACAGATTTCTGGCTGCAAGGTTTTTAATGACCACCCCCCCCCTCCCCTTGATCACCTTGCAATGATTTGGTGAAAACGTAAATGAAGAACTTCTACACAGGAGGTAAGAGACACGCAACCACAAGAGAGTACAGAAACTAAAACCCCCCCCCCCCACCCAATCTACCCACTTCTAATGTGTGTGTCCAGCATTAAATGTCAGTATTTGTTTATAAAACCTACAAAACACTTGAAAAAGAACAAATTGTCCACCCCCCACTAATTAATAAAAAGAAATACGAAACACCGGATCCCGCTTAATTATGTTGTTTTTTTTGATACAGATGGGAGATGAGGTCGAGAAACACGTTCTTTGCAGCGATACACAACCACGCTCCACAGTGTATAGTTGAATGCGTAGAAAACAGGAGTCAGAGCAGGTAGCCACGCACACGCGAACATACTGTAAGTAGTTACAGTGCAGAGAAGTTCGCTGCCGAATCACCTCTGCTAGGGACTAGCTTTAACATCTGCGTCGTGTGTACTAATTATATCGCACATACACAACTGCCCTCAGACCTGTAAAGTTGCTTGGTGGTGAGAACATTTTCCCTTCCCGCTCACAAACACAAATCTTAGCATCATTTTCGGAGTAGTGCTTGTATTGAAAGATGATGCTAGTGTTTTGGGCTCTCGGGCTGAGCACTCCCCTCAAATGATTCTTTCATGCCGAGTCACAACTAGACTCCCCAAAGATATAGGAGGAGGATAGAGAGGAGGTACATAGCTTTGTGGTACAATGCAGCAATCCAACCACCCCCCCCCCTCCCTCCCCGGGAAGCCTTTTGAGATTAATTAATATAATGTTCGTTCTGTTTCTCTGGAATGTCCTGCTCTTTATTTGATTTTTTTTGTTAGTGATAAAAAAAAATGCATAATTTTGTGTTTATGTCGTTTCGCATGATGCACTTGGTCTCGGGCAAGAGATCCATTTTAACCTTGACGCCACATAAATATTTTGAAATCTTATCCGTATCTTTGAACGAGCATCAGAATTTAAAAGTACCAAATAGTGGTTGAATGCTGCTCCAAATGCTCGGCCTCTGTAGGGAGGGACACACAAAGAACACCAAGTCTTCATAAAACTCCATTAATATGTGTGGTTGTATGGGCAAGGAGATTGGACCAATGGTTGTAGCCACCACTCAGTTAATTGTGCGCAGTGGCAAAGAAAATGGATTCTGATTATTTTGCAGGGTTGACGCTGAAATGGAAAAGTTGGAACAAAACAGTGCAGTACATCAATGTTGAGTCCCCGGGCATTCTAATTACAGAACTTCAAGCAATGTGTGAAATCAACTTTATATTAAGGTTATTTTCTCTTTTCATTTACACTTTTCCAGCATATTCAGGCTTGCAGGGCAATTTCCCGCGAGGTGAAACATATGTGGGGTAGAAGAAGCCATTGTGAAAATTAGTGTGTGGGGCGAGTTGGGGTACAGATGCGCGGCCGTTATTCGAACAAATCACGGCGCGTTTTCGTGCATGCTGTACTCCACGCAGCATTGAAGCGGCCCAATTACCCCAGGCAAACGCGCGTTATCGCGGATGCTTGGTTTTAATTTCATGGGATTCTGTTCTTTGTGTGCAATGAAATAAATGAATTTAATGTGTACAGTATTGTGCTAAGGTGTCAATTTCAGGGGTTTAAAAAACAGGAATCTATAATGCCATTGTTTCTGCACTAGCATGCACTCGTGTCTTAAGGCGGGGGGAAGGTTGGAAGAAAAAGAAATCCCACGCAATGACACGGTATTCGAGGTTACAACGCAAATAAGTGTTCGAATAACGACCGCTGCAGCTGTTATGTCAGGTGATGCAGTTGGTTCCTGCATATGTTACAAGAATCGCTCGCGTTGTCTGTAAGTTTTAAGTGTCAAATTTATAAAATTCACATGCAAAGTGGTGTTCCCCTGGCCACCCCTCTTTTGTACCTCCGCTGCGGGGGCTGTAAGGAAAAGTGCAGGACTGTCGGCACTCCAGGAAGGGTGCGGGTGAGCACCGCAGCGTTGGGGTGCTTAAAGGCTCCGCGGGGCCCGACAAGCACAGGGCGCGCCTGTTGGTTGTTGCCGCATGCGCAGTTATAGATTGGTTGCGCGGGAGCTCCTGGAAGGTCGTGCATGCGCGAGGAAGCTGCGCGCGAAATGGTGGCCAAATTGGTAGCGCGGTCTGAGCTGGGACTACCAACTCCATGAGACCTCAGTAAGGTCAGAGGGACTCAGGAGCCAATAAGATTGGAGAGATTGCGGAGAGGCAGGAAAGGGAAGCTGGCGAAGAGACCACGCTTAGCCGTGCGCCCCGGGAAGCAAGGGAGAGGAGGTGTGTGTTGCAACAGGGGGCAGGACCCCAATGCATAGGCAGAGATTCCCCTTAGGCCCCAGGCAGGCCCTGAGTCACCACTAGCTTTGTGGTACTGCAGGGAATGGCCACAGACCGGAACAGCATACCCCTTACTGATATTAGCAGACAGGGACACAGTAGTCGTTTGCGCTGCTGAGCATGGTCGTTGGGAGCAAGCGGCTGGACTCAAGTAAAAGACTCGTGGGAGACTACGCTGGATCGGGCGGACCCTTTGCGGAAGTACAGTTACCGGCTGCTGGAGCGGCGGAAGGTATTAATATAAGTGCCACTAACACCGTATACCTGCAGGCGCGTGATCCGCCTTGGGGAGGGTTCTTTGGGACCTGAGGGCTTGAGTGGACAAAGGGAACTGGGTCCAGTACATTGGACCAGGGGTGGGTAAACGCGATGCGTGGAGAGGGGACGAGAGGGCATTACTCCAGGTGGAGGTGGCAAAGCCACAGGTTGTCAATTATTGAATTGTCATATCTGCTTGCAGGGGGTTATATATAGCTATAGGGTGTATGTTCATGGTTGCATCAATTATAGTACAACAGTTACAATGGTGTGGAATTTATTGTTATTCTTGTCCAGGGGAATCTTAACTAATTGGGGATCCTGGGCAGTGGAAGCGCTGCAAGTACATATTGTTGCCCCAGGCTCCCAGCTAGCGGAGGCCCAGATCTCGCTGAGCCAACAGGTATACACACAGCATTTAGTCTTTTATATGTCATTAGGAACACACATATGGATTATTTCAGTTTATCTTGTGACTGCTGAGCTCCTGGGCACAGAGGTTAGTGCCTTGTCAAGACGGGTGTATGTGACTGATGCAAAGAAAAAAGGACAACAGTTGCAATTTGCAAAGGCACTGCATCCCAGGTATAATAGTGGGGCTGAGCACTTCTTCCCAAAGAGGTTATACCGCGCCCCAATAAACTCTCGCCCCTAACGCTCTATAACTCCGCTCCTAATTGCTTCATTACCACTGATCCCACAACAATCCTCTAACCGCTACCTACAACACCTCCCCTAATTGTCTATAAGGCTCCCCTAAACGCTCCTATAACATCCCTTATACTCCTCCCTAATGCTCATATAAACGCCTCTATAAACTCCTTCCCGAACTGCTCATAGAAACCTGCTCCCTCTAACTTCCTCCCATTACTGCCTCCCTTAACCTCGACTACCTGCTCCTATAATCGCATCCTATAATTCTCCTACTGCGCCTATAACCTCTCTTATATCCTCCTCACAAAAACTGCTTCTAGATGGCTCCCTACAACTCCTCCCCTAATTGTCCATAAACTCCTCCCCAACTGCCCTATAAACGTCCGTACAACTCTCCCTAACTGCTCCTATAAACCGCTCCCTATAACTCCTCCCCTAACTGTCATATAAACGCTCCCTCTAACTCCTCCCCTAACGCTCATTAAAACCGTCCTATAATACTCCCCTAAAGGCTCACTATAACTGCTCCCCTACTCTCCTGCAATGTTCCTATAAAACCGGTCCCTATAACTCATTCCCTAAACTGCTCTTATAACTGCTCCTATACTTCCTCCCCAAATACTCATATAAAGCAGCAATGACTATTTTACCTTTTGTATTTTTTTTAAAGAATTCAAACACAGTTTTCCCGAGGATACTTACGGGTTTGTTGCTATTGTTCCTTTCTGAATACAATGAGGCTCCAGTCATCAACAGGACCGCAAGACATGCAGATGGTGGCTTATTTTGAGTTCCTTAGTGTTGCAGAAGAAACACCAGCACTGAACCAGTAAGTATTTCAGGGAATCGAGCAAAAGAAGTAAAACGAAGGAAAAATAGATGATGTGGGGACTGCGCTTTAACCCTTTGAGTGGTCCATGACTTATCCATAACATTCGATGAGGGCGGCATGTCAGGGGGCCCTATGACGTATGTATGGGGTGCGTCTGCCATAAATTTTGGCAACGTTTTATAGGGGGAGATGGCATCGGAGGTCAAGCGTCCTTCCACTCAAGTTCATTATAGTGCATATGATATAAGTTTTTCGTTTATCACAGTTTATAAAAACACCAAGACCCTTGCTATTAAATCATAATTACCAAACATTTGGGGTACCTTGACACTACTGTAGATCCTCTGGCTATTATTAAAATCGTCAATACAGGTCACGAGTGGTGTGTTCCGTAAGGCTCCTACATTGGTAATTAAACGTCACCAAGTGTGCTTAACCCCTTAAGTCCGCTAGGTCGTTCTTTCCCAATATAATGGGTTTCATATAAAGTGGAAAATGTAACGTTTGTACCTAACATGCTGCAAGCTTACCTTTCTCCAATAAGATGGGACACGTAGATTTAAAGATTCTATCTTTTATCTCATGGTCGATCAGATTGATGTGATCTATCTATTTGACTGCCGTTTGTACCCACCAGTACCTAGGTAAACAAGTCGTTTTTGCTCAAGCTTAGGGACCTTAGGCGGGAAAATTTTATCCCGGGCAACGCCGGGTATATCAGCTAGTATACACACACACACACACACACACACACACACACACACACACACACACACACACACACACACACACACACCCGCGCACCCACTCAGTCACCCACCCACGCACCCGTTCAGTCGCGCACCCAGTCACCCACCCGCGCACCCACTCAGTCACCCACCCGCACACCCACCCAGTCACCCACCCGCGCACCCACCCAGTCACCCACCCAGTCACCCACCCACGCACCCACCCGCGCACCCACCCAGTCGCGCACCCACTCAGTCACCCACCAGAGCACCCACTCAGTCACCCACCCACGCACCCACTCAGTCACCCACCCACGCACCCACTCAGTCACCCACCCGCGCACCCACTCAGTCACCCACCCACGCACCCGCGCACCCACCCGCGCACCCACCCAGTCTCCCACCCACGCACCCACCCAGTCACCCACCCACGCACCCACTCAGTCACCCACCCTCGCACCCACTCAGTTACCCACCCGCGCACCCACTCAGTCACCAACCCGCACACCCACTCAGTCACCCACCCGCGCACCCACTCAGTCACCCACCTGCACACCCACTCAGTCACCCACCCGCGCACCCACTCAGTCACCCACCCGTGCACCCTCTCAGTCACCCACCCACGCATCCACTCAGTCACCCACCCGCGCACCCACCCACGCACCCGCTCAGTCGCGCACCCACTCAGTCACCCACCCGTGCACCCACTCAGTCACCCACCCTCGCACCCACTCAGTCACCCACCCACGCACCCACTCAGTCACCCACCCGCGCACCCAGGGAGACACCGCCTAGCTGTGAAGGGGGTGGGATTCCAACCCGCCCACCCAGGGAGACACCGCCTAGCTGTGAAGGGGGGGGGGATTCCAACCCACACACACACACACACACACACACACACACACACACACACACACACACACACACACACACACACACACACACACACACACACACACACACACACACACACACACACACACACACACACACACACACACACACACACACACACACACACAACCCCACACCTACACACACACACACACACACACACACACACACACACACACACACACACAGAGACACACACTCACACACACAGACACATACACAGAGACAGACACACATACAGACACAGAGACAGCCCAGATCCAGCCAATGACACACACCCTCCCATAATAGCCACACCCCACGCTCCAGCTCTAAAAATGTTGCAGGACATCAATCGCTCATGCTTGGAGACCTGGTTACATCACCGCGAGTGAGCTCAGCGGTAGCATGGCCGCAGCCTTAGGGGGCGGCCCCAGTCACTTCTACAGCGCACACCTCGGCATGCGCTGTGCTATCAAGCCCCGCCCCCCCAGTCAGGCCGGTCTCAGTCCCTACCTTGTCGCGCACCTTTCCCCAGCGGTGCGCGACAGGTTTTCAGGCAGGTAGGGGAATTTGAAATTAACATCTGCAATGGAGGCGTGGCCACGCCCCCACCGGTGATTCAGCCAATAAGGGCGAACCAACCGTGGGACGTCATGGCCACGCCCCCGCAAACCCACAGCCACGCTCCCTCCCTTTGCAAACCTTCCCTCTCCCCTCAGGCCACCTATCGCGGTGTAGCGCTGTGCACGCGCCACCCCCCCCGCCGGGCGCGCATACCACAGTGAAGACTGGGGACTCAGCCTTAGAATCGATATACTAAAAAAAAAAAAAACATCTAGGGGGCGCTGCTGGAGATGCCGGCTGGGGATCTTCAATGTGCAGCAACAGCCTGTCTGCGATCTTGGCCCCTGACCCCCCCCCCCCGTGCAGTGAGATAAGCTGGAGATGCCGGCCAGGGATCTTCACAGACTCCGATCACGGCCCCCCCTGCATGAGGTGCAGAGAGATCCCCTGGAGATGCTGGCCAGGGATCTTCAAATTGCCCAGCAGCCCCCCCCCTTCCCCCTGTCAAATCTCTGTGTGAACTGCAGGAGGTGTAAAACATACTGGACACCTAACAAGCTCCTATTGAACCCCCAAAATAACCACAACATATATATAAGCATATAAGTGTCACAGAGGAGTGCTACTGAGCATGGCAATATATATTTAAAACCAGAGACAGAACATACAACACAGACAGAGCTCAGTGCACATCCAGTGAAACTCATACACGGTACAGTGCCTAAATATATATGTATAAATATCTATTAAATAAAATGGTCTTTTAGTTTAACATTTTTGGCCAAAATTATTGTAAGCCCCTGAGCCACTTATCACCAACTTTGTATGCAAAATAAATAGTCAATAAGACATACCACCAGGAATTAAGAGACAAAACTGGAATATGCATGAAATGTAATATCCTCATATAGTTTATAATGAAAGTAGTGTGTTGGGAGATTTACACAGATGGTATGAATAAATGAAAGTGCATTGGTTCATGGAGAATGGCTAAGAAGGTTAGTGATGCATCTCAAAAGGATAACTTAATTGTGTTTGGCAGTTAGATGATGGTTTATACAGTTTTCACCTCCCATGTCTCTCACAGAGTAAAAATGGTTGCAGAACACCTTGTCACACTAACGCACAGTAAAAGTGTTTTTCTTAGCATCATTCTAATGACGAAACTGCACATTCGGAGCGTCATTTAAACCCCCTAAAATCTATTACTATTAATTTCAAAGGAGGCTACATATTATGTTTACAGATTTTGGCTCTAGGTTTTAATGACCCCCCCCCCTCCCCTATGATCACCTTGCAATGATGAAACACGTAAAATGAAGAACTTCTACACAGAAGGTAAGAGACACGCAACCACAAGAAGAGTACAGAAACTAAAACAATCTCATTCTAATGTGTGTCCAGGCATTTAAATGTAGTAATTTGTTTAATAAAATAAAAACACTGAAAAAACAAATTGTCCCCACCCCCACTAATTAATAAAAAAAATACGAAAACCGGAATCCCTAATTATGTTTTTTTTTTTTACAGATTGGAGATGGGTCGAAACACGTTTCTTTGCAGCGATACACAACCCTCACAGTGTATAGTGAATGTAAAACAGCTGGAGCAGAAGAAGAGAACAATACTGTAAGTAGTACAGTGCAGAGAAGTTCAGCTGCCGAATCACCTCTGTATATGGATCTAGCTTTAACATCTGGTCGTGTGTTACTATCTATATCGCACATCACCACCTGCCCACTCAGACCTGTAAAGTTTGGCTCTGGTGGTGAGAACATTCCCTTCCCGCTCACAAACACACAATCTTAGCACTTCATTTTCGGTGCTTGTATTTGAAAGCTGCTGCCAGTGTTTTGGGCTGCTGGCTGAGCACTCCCCTGCAAATGATTCTTCATGCCGAGTTCACACGAGACTCCCCAAGATTATAGGAGGAGAGAGGAGGTAATAGCTTTGTGGTCAATGCAGCAATCCCCCCCCCCCCCCCCTCCCTCCCCAGGAAGCCTTTATGAGATTAATTAATATAATGTTCGTATCTTGTTTCCTGAGAATGTCCTGCTCTTTTATTTGATTTTTTTTGTTAGTGATAAAAAAAATGATAATTTTCGTTATGTCTTTCGCCTGACTGCACTTGTCTCTGGGCAGAGCTCCATTTTAACCTTGCGGCCACATAATATTTTGAAATCTTATCCAGTATCTTCTGAACGGAGCATCAGAATTTAAAAGTACAAATAGTGGTTGGACTGCTGCTCAAATGCTCTGGCCTCTGTAGTGGGAGGGACACACAAAAGAAAACAAGTCTTCATAAACTCCATTAATATGTTTGGTGTATGGGGCAGGGAGATTTTCCAATGTATTTTGTAGCCACACTCAGTTAATTGTTCGCATGGCAAAGAAATTGATCTGTATATTTTGCAGTGTTGACGCCTGAATGGAAAGTTGGAACAAACAGTGCAGTACATAATGATTGAGTCACCGGGCATTCTAATTACAGAACTCTCAAGCAATGTGAAAATCAACTTTATATTGAAGGTATTTTCTTCTTTCATTTACACTTTTCCAGCATATTCATGCTGCAGTCAATTTCCCGGCAGTGAAACATATGTGGGTAGAAGAAGCCTTGTGAAAATCTAGTGTGTGGGGCAGTGGGGTACAGCTGCAGCGGCCGTTATTCGAACAAATCACGGCGCCGTTTTCGTGCTCTGCTGTACTCCACGCAGCATGAACGCGGCCAATTACCCCAGGCAAACGCGCGTATCGCGGATGCTTTGTTTTAATTTCATGGATTCTGTTTCTTTGTGTGCAATGAAATAAATGAATTGTAATGTGTACAGTATTGTGCTACTGTGTCAATTTCAGGTGTTTAAAAAACAGAACTCTATAATGCCATTTTCTGCACTCGCCGCACTCGTGTCTTAAGGCGGGAAGGTTGGAAGAAATCCCACGCCATGACATCGGTATTCCGAGGTGTACACCGCAATAAGTGTTCGAATAACGACCGCTGCAGCTGTATGTCAGGTGATGCAGTTTGTTCCTTGATATGGTACAAGAATCCTCTCATGTTTTAGTGTCAAATTTATAAATCACATGCAGTGGTGTTCCCCTGGCCCCCCTCTTTTGTACCTCCGCTGCGGGTGCTGTAAGGGACAAGTGGCAGGACTGCTGGCACTCCAGGAAGGTGCGGGTCGAGCAGGCAGCGTTTGGGTGCTTCAGAGGCTCCGCGGCGGCCCGACAAGCACAGGGCGCCGCCATGTTGGATTGTTGCGCATGCGCAGTATAGATGTGCCGCGGGGAGCTCCTGGAAGGTCGTGCATGCGCGAGGGAAGCGCGCGAATGGCTGGCCAATTGGTAGGAGGCTCTGAGCTGGGACTACAACTCCATGAGCCTCAGTAAGGTCAGAGGGGACTCAGGAGCCAATAAGATGTGAGGATTGCGGAGAGGCAGGAAAGGGAAGCTGGCGAAGAGACCACGCTAGCCAGTGCGCCCCGGGGAAGCAAGGGGAGAGGAGGTGTGTGTTGCAGGGGGTCAGTGACCCACTGCATAGGCCAGAGATTCCCCTTAGGCCCCAGTGCAGGCCCTGAGTCACCACTAGCTTGTGGTACTGCAGGGAATGGCCACAGACAGGAACAGCATACCCCTTACTGATATTAGCAGACAGGGACACAGTGTCCTTTTGCGCTGCTGAGAGATTGGTCGTTTGGGAGCAAGCTGCTGGACTCAAGTAAAGACTCGTGGGAGACTACGCTGGATCGGCGGACCCTTTGCGAAGTACAGTTACCGGCTGCTGGAGCGGTCGGAAGGTATTATAATAAGTGCACTAACACCGGTACCTGCAGGCGCTGATCCCGCCTTGGGGGAGGGTTCTTTGGGGACACTGAGGGCTGAGTGACCAAGGGACTGGTCCAGTACATTGGACACAGTGTGGGGTACACGCGATGGTGGGAGAGGGACATTACTCCAGGGTGGAGGTGGCAAAGCCACAGGTGTCATATTATTGAATTGTCATATCTGCTTGCAGGGTGGTTATATATACTTATGTGTGTATGTTCATGGTTGCATTCACTTATAGTAAACAGTTACAATGTTGTGGAATATTATTGTTATTCTTGTCCAGGGGAATCTTACTAATTGGGGATCCTGGGCAAGTGGAAGCGCTGCCAAGTACATATTGTTGCCCCAGGCTCCCAGCTAGCGGAGGCCCAGATCTCGCTGAGCCAACAGGTATACACAGCATTAGTAGTCTTTCTATGTCATTAGGAACACACATATGGATTATTTCAGTTTATTCTATGTGACTCTGAGCTCCTGGGCACAGAGGTTAGTGCCTTGTCAAGACGGGTGTATTTGACTGATGCAAAGAAAAAGGAAAACAGTTGCAATTGCAAATGCACTGCATCCCATTATAATAGTGGGCTGAGCAATTCTTCCCATAATGGGTTATACCGCGCCCAATAACTCCTCCCCTAACTGCTCTATAACTCCTCTCCTAATTGCTCATACAACTGATCCCTACAACACTTCCTCTAACCGCTACCTACAACACCTCCCCTAATTGTCCTATAATGCCTCCCCTAACTGCTCCTATAACCTCCCTCTATAACTCCTTCCCTAACTGCTCATATAACCGCTCCCTATAACTCCTTCCCTAACTGCTCATATAACCGCTCCCTATAACTCCTCCCATAACTGCTCCCTATAACTCCTCGACTACCTGCTCCTATAATCGCATCCTATAATTCCTCCCCTAACTGCGCCTATAACCTCTCCTTATATCTCCTCACAAAACTGCTTCTAGAATGGCTCCCTACAACTCCTCCCCTAATTGTCCTATAACTCCTCCCCTAACTGCTCCTATAACCGCTCCGTACAACTCCTCCCCTAACTGCTCCTATAACCGCTCCCTATAACTCCTCCCCTAACTGCTCATATAACCGCTCCCTATAACTCCTCCCCTAACTGCTCATAAAACCGCTCCCTATAACTCCTCCCCTAACTGCTCATATAACTGCTCCCTATAACTCCTCCTGCAACTGTTCCTATAACCGGTCCCTATAACTCATTCCCTAACTGCTCTTATAACTGCTCCCTATAACTCCTCCCCTAACTACTCATATAAAGCAGCAATGCCTATTTTACCTTTCTATTTTTTTTAAAGAATTCAAACACCGTTTTCCCGAGATACTTACTGGTTTTGTTGCCTATGTTCCTTTCTGAATTTACAATGAGGCCATCCGTCATCCAACAGGAACCTGCAAGACATGCAGGATTTGGTGGCTATTTTGAGTTCCTTAGTGGTTGCAGAAACACCAGCAACTGAACCAGTAAGTATTTCAGGAATCGAGACACAAATAATGTAAAACAAGGAAAAATAAGATGTGGGACTGCGGCTTTAACCCTTTGAGTGGTCCATGACTTATCCATAACATCATGAGGGCGGCACTGTCAGGGGGCCCTATGACGTACTGTATGGGGTGCGTCTTGCCATAAATGCACGTTTTATAGGGGGAGATGGCATCGGAGGTCAAGCGTCCTCCACTTCAGTTCATTATATAGTTCATTATGATATAAGTTTTTCTGCTTTATCACAGTTTATAAACACCAAGCCCTTGCTATTAAATCTATAATTAACAAACATTGGGGTACCTTGACACTACTGTAGATCCTCTGCTATATAAAATCGTCAATACAGGTCCACGAGTTGTGTTCCGTAAGGCTCCTACATTGGGTAATAAACTGTCACCAAGTGTGCTTAAACCCATTAAGTCCGCTAGGTCGTTCTTTCCCAATCTAATGGGTTCATATAAATGTGGAAAATGTAAAGTTTGTCCTAACATGCTGCAAGCTACCCTTTTCTCCAATTCAGATGGGACACGTAGATTTAAGATTCTATCTTTTATCTCATGTCGATCAGATTATGTGATCTATCTATTGACTTGCCGTTGTACCAAACAGTACATAGGCATAACAAGTCGTATGCTCAAGATTAGGACCTTAGAGCATCTTAGACTGATCCGTAATCATGACATGTTACATCCTGTGTCCAGACATCTTAATTCATGTCCATTGGGTTCTGCAGGGTCATTTCAGTGTGTGGCAATAGAACAAATTGCTTTACCTATACGGGGTGGAGATAGGATTAAAATCCTCCACCAAAGAGAAGCACACTGGATCTTTACTCTTAATACGCTGCAGCCCAATGGACTGAATGTTGATTGGGATTTAAGATGTTTTCCCCTCCCTTCCCCCCCCTCCTTTTTCCCAGGGTTTCGTAATTCATTAGAAGTCTTGTGCAATAGAGTACCATACAATTTTAAGAGTACAATTAATTAAAGACTACTGTATGTCTTACGGGACCATTCCAATGTTGCAATGTTTATTAACTTTTTATATGTTTTTTTCAGCAATTAATACCATCCAGAGATTTTTAAAATTTGTTCTTTGAAAGTAACATAAGCAAAAATAGAATAACATTTGCTTGTTTAGCTACATGTGGTCAATATATGTTAATTATGTGATCACTGAGACAGACTTGCTTTCTCTGGGGGTCCACAGCTGAAATAGTTTTAATTTAGTCCCTGTTCGCGGGGTTTGTACTTTATATGTTGGGCTTGCAGTCACTCTCCTCACTCCCAGACGAAGCGCCACCAGAGCGTGAAACGCGTAGAGGAGGAGGCTGTGCTGCAGCCTGCTGTTTTACTTGTGTGTGTCCTTACCAAAAAAGCTGTGTGTGCTGAGCACGCGCATAGTAAGTGAAACTTCTTTGACTTTTGTCACAGAAATTGTATTTGTGTTGGTGATGTTTTAATTAAAAATCAAAATACAATTTCAGTTACAAAACGCAAATAAATTTGACTTAGAATGCGCGTGCTCGGCACACATCCCATGTATTAGCTATTTGCACTAAGTGTGAATTCCTTGTGTGTATGTGTGTCAGTGTGTGTGTATGTCAGTCAGTCAGTCAGTCAGTCAGTGTGTGTGTGTGTGTGTGTATGTCAGTCAGTCAGTCAGTCAGTGTGTGTGTGTCAGTCAGTGTGTGTGTGTGTGTGTGTGTGTGTGTGTGTGTGTGTGTGTCAGTCAGTCAGTCAGTCAGTGTGTGTGTATGTGTGTCAGTCAGTGTGTATGTGTATTTGTGTCAGTCAGTGTGTATGTGTATTTGTGTCAGTGTGTATGTGTAAGTCAGTGTGTGTGTCAGTCAGT
>WSYH01011501.1:0-20754 GCA_036426205.1 Ascaphus truei | reverse complement strand
AATTCTTGTACTTCCAAAGATGTAGATGTATCCACGGCCAGATGTCACGTGATATGTGGAATACAAACAAAAAAACAAATCATAGTGCAAACTGCTACTCAAATAGACATACAACACAATCACTAACAAACAACAAATATACAACAATAGACAAATGGAAGCAAGGCTGAAAAATAAAAGAGCTAATACACTAGCTACATCCATCTCTAGGAGACAACGCAGGGTATAAAGATAGATTGCAGAGACACAATAGTTAACCCCAGAAGAAGTCTATCCACGGATGAAATGCGTGGGCGTTTTGAGCATCAGAGGCCACCGTACCCACTCCAGCAGGAATCAGTGCAGTTGCACGGCAACGGCAGACGGATGCAAGGCAATCCTGGAACTCGAGTGAGACGCGAGTGAGAGTCGCACTCTGGAGGGGACCTGCACGCGGACACGCGCACAAAAAGGAACCAAGCCAGAAGTTGGGTTGGAGTACCCCTAAGTTACTGCTTTTGACCAGCGGGGAAATTGTGAGTTGTTCCATTCCCCCCTGTGTTGTTTGTTAAAGAAAATAAAATGTTAATGTACCATATTGCATGTTTCTGTGCTTCCTTCTTTACATGAGGTTTCTCAAGAAGCAACTACTTCAGAGGATTCTGTTTCATGGAGCTGCAGTAAAGTGACTTCAGTGTTTATTTACACACAAGCACTGGGTTTATTGCACTGTTATATTGCACCATTTATATTCACGTTCATTTGCGCCACGAACACCAGGTTGTTTAATTTAGTGTTATTTTGTGGTTTGGGAAACCACAGGTGTTTAGGCTGCACTTGAGTTTGTCTATTATTAATATTAATTATATTTGTTGCGCCTTATTTTTGTTCACCATGAAACCAGAGAACCCTCATTCACATACCTGTAATCCGACACTCATTAGACACCACTGTTAGAATCCTGGCCGGGATGACAAACATCGTGTTAACGAAGAAGAGAAAAACTTGTCACATGACATGGGAAAATGATATACCAGACTGCAGACAAAGAGACAATGTCTTGTTACAGGAACTTTGACTTCTTATGAGTGATTGTGGACTGGTATTTTATGATATGTTGATTAGTTTAAACTGCTCTTTCACCGTTTAAGTTCTCCGCTTGTGCCGCGCAAGCTTCCAACTTGTCATCATCAATTCCTTAGTAGTGAGGTTGACCAAAGTCGAGTGGTGGTGTGAGAGGAGTGATCATATCAATTTCAGCTGTCACAATCCTATATCACCCTATATATAATTATACTGTTGCGGCACACTTTATTCTAACAAATCACTGGTTTGTCCCTGGCTGGTTCCTGGAATGCCACGCTGTTCACCCGGAGCATGCCGCGTTCCCAGCCAGGGGTCATGCCCGGCTGACGCGCGGTTGATGTGTTAATTGATAATGGTTCAGGATTTACTAGGCTGCAATGCTTCGCGTGTCCGCCAGATGGCATAAATTCATGAATTGTAATGCAGTATATATATATATATATATATATATATATATATATATATATATACTGTATAACAACAACCCCTATAACCCCTAACATACAGTACTGTACACATACAGTACTGTATATGCACATCAATGATACTATAGGCCGGCGGGGGCGAGATGTGTTTGCAGCAGAGAGAGAACCGCTGCTCTCTCTACGCAAACATCGGCACATTAAAAATTATTTAAAATACATTTTTATTCATAGTGTAGATGTGCAGGGGGTCTCCGGAGCTGAACCGCGTTGGATTTAGGTCCGGAGACCCCCTGCTTCCCGAGATACAGGCCCCTTTATGAGGTGCCGGTATCCCTCTGCATTTAAAGGTCCCGATCACGTGACCAAAGACACATCCCTTACGGCCCGCCTGGCATCTTACTTACTCGAATAATACAGATCTCATAGTGACACTCGTAGCTTCTCCGTCATCCTCTCCCTTACCCACTCCCCTTAATTGTTTTACCTTTATCCTCGTCTGTAAGCATTTTTCCCCCGTTCTTACCTCAACACCACCTAATCTGTTCCACACTCTCCGAGACCCTCTGCCCTCTAACAGTCTGAATCAACACCTATATAAATAAACACTCATTCCTTACCTTTGCGGCTATGTGCTATGGTAACGAAGCAGCATGATTGTATTTTTAATAATATTGTACAGTGAGCAGGGGGTTCCCTGAGCCAGAAATCAAAGCTCAAGGGACCCCCTGCTCCTGCACAATATTATTAAAAATACAGAAATGCTGCTTCATTACCATAGCTGATAGCCGCTAAGGCAATGAAGGGGTTAACCCACTGTGCCCGCTTTATTGTGGGTAGCGGGGGTGGGTGAAGGGGGTATTTGGCCCTTGGTGTGAGTTTAGGACTTGCGGGGGGGTTGCGGGTGCACTTAACCCCTTCACAGCCGTAGCAGTTAATACCGCTACGGTCATGAAGCGGTTAACCCCTCCCGCTACCCCCCCGCAAGCCCTAAACAACCATCGTTGTGTGTGTGTGTGTGTGTGTGTGTGTGTGTGGTGATGTGTGTGTGGTGATGTGTGTGTGTTTTTTTTTTTTGGACCTTTGGCCCGTCACTCCGCCTCAGGCCAATGCGAGGTGTGGGGGGCGGGCCAAGGGGGTGGTGTGAGTGTGTGAGCCCAATGAGAGGTGTGCGGGGGCGGGCGGGCCAAGGGACCAATGAGATTGCTGCTAGGGACACCGGACATCCAGGCAGGCAAACATACAGTGCTTTCACTAATATAGTATAAGATATATAATACAGTATATGCACTATATAATTTATGTGTGTGTTGCATATCTTAGTGTCTGCGTAACATATTTTGTGTATTTTAGCATTAAAAATGCCTTCAGGAACGGAACCTTTCATTTAAACAGTGTTCCTATGGGAAAACGTGTTTCGCTTTACAACGTTTCGCTATCCAACGCCATTTTGAGTAACGCATTGTGTCGGATAACCGAGGACTGCCTGTATTGCATTTTGAGTGTGAAGGAACAGTATTGAATTTTGGGTGTGAAGACAGAGCAATTTCATTTTGGGTGTGGGAGGGGGTATTGTGGGGGGGGGCAATTATATGGGTATCAAGGGGATTGTGTGTGGCTGAGGGGGTAGAAAAGTGTGTGCGTGACTTGGGGAAGGGAGGAATGAGTGTAAGCGGGGGATTGAGGGAGCGGGATTGAGTGAGAGGGGGTTATTAAGTGGGGCTCTCAAGGAGTGGGGGTATGAGGGGTGGAGGAGGAGGGACGGGATGGAGGGGGAAGGGAAGGAGTAGAGGGGCAGTGCAGAGAGACGGGAAGGGAAGGGGAGGGCAAAGGAAGGGGTAGGGGGAGCCTTCTGCCCCCTCTCCCCCCTTCTTAGCCAACCTGTCCCTCAAAGTGCTATTTTACTTTCGGGTTCCTCTACAGCGGTGGCAGAAGTCGACAAGTATGCAGCCACTGGGGGGGGGGGGGGGAGGGGATGGAGGTAGGAGCAAAAGAAGGTGTGTACGCCTAAGTCACTTCCCTATATACCCTCCCCTTAGGCCCAGCCCCCTTCTTTCTGACCTAAACTCACAACTTTGTTAACCGTTTCCGATCCACCCCCTTCCTTCATGTCCCCCGTCCCAAGGGGTACAGGGGGCTACTGAGCCGGTGGGACCAGCATGGGATAGGGAGCCTTTGATATTCAGTTTGCCCTAAGGGAACCTACTGTAGCACTGAAGGAGCTAGGGACCTGGGGTAGGGGAGTCTTGGGAGTAAATTTGTTTTGACTAGTATCTGGGTCCAAGCTGCAATCTTTTTAACTCAGATCAATGACATTCAGAGGGGGAGGGAGATTGGAGCCTGGAACCTGTCCATCCTTAAACTTTACAAAACACTTTACCCCCGAATCCATACAATCTTTATATAGATCTCTGCCAACAGTCATGTCCTAATTTATTTCACTACAAGCTCTAAACTGCTGTGCTCATTATCATTACTCTTACCAACAAAATAACATTTGTGAGGTCAAATCGTATCATGAGATTGTAAAGGTGAGTTTTATTTAATTTCTAGTTCAAACAGATATCATGGGTGTAGTCTTGCGTGTCCTACAGTACATTTTTCTGTTATCTGCTACCATAGAAATGTAAAGTTTAGTAAAGCATTTTCTTACTTTAATCTTTTGTTTTGTCTAAAGGAATTCAATTCACACGAACTGGCATGTCTGAAAGGCACTAATTCACCTTCCCTTTTGACAAAGAGTATGAGGTTTTACAACGTGAAGGAAAAAAGGCAAGCGGTTCTAATCCAGGCAGTTTCTGTCTTACTGCAATGGATCTCTGGGAATTATTTATTATTTATATCTACTGTAAATGTAGCAGAATTTGGGTAGCATCCAGATATAATCTAGTCTACTGCAGAAAAAGGTTAATTTACTAGAAAAGCCAGATTGTTGTAACCTAATTGTAGTTTAGGAGTTTAGGATGTGTATGTGTTAGTAAAAGGTTGAGGATTTCCTGTGCAGTTGTTCCAGTAACAGAAGCTGTTTAAAGCCTGTGTAGGCCTAACTAGAGATGGGTTAATCCGTCCTAATCCGCTTTCAGGATTTTCTCGCATTTTCATGCCAAAATCCATATCTAGACCTAACAGCCCTAGACAGAGTATCCAAGGGTCCGACACCCACTTTCAAAGTTGAACTCCCAACTTTCAAAATACCTAACTCCCAAATGAGTGAGATCTGTGTGAGACCTCATCCCCTCCAGAGACGGGGAGCATCTTCCGGGGGCAATGTATGCTACAACAGGGGCGGGCACGGATGTTTGTTAGAGAGGGAGTGACATAAGGGGGGTGAGTGTCATAAGGGGGATGGGTAAGGATTAAAAGGGGTGATTTAATGACATTAGGGGGCAGAGTAATGATGACAGCAGGAGAGGGGGGGATAGTTCACAGGTCTTAGGCTCTCCTGGGTAGCACAAGATTTACCTTACTCTGCGTGAGACAATGAGATACAGTCATAATGTGTGAGACTCACATAAGGCTGTAGGGGCCTGAGCAGTAAATCTTAGATTTACAGGTATAATTGCACCTGGAGGCGCACACAGCACTAAGTTGTATCCTTCCATATCAAATATGCTCATAAAATTGATACTTATTTCATTTGAAAACATTTGGCTATATGTCTGACCTTGAACAGACAGCTTTTTTTACCTCAGGATTCCGTGGTGTGAATTAACCAAATGACTTATCATTTGCGAGCCAGCGTAAGTAGATGTACTGAAGGTCAATCCCTAAACCCAAGTAACACTTCAGTGATTACCTGAAAGACCACATACAGCATATCTTATTTTATAAAAATGAAACCAAAAATAAATACAATTCAATCTACAGTATTCAGAGGAAGTATTTACAACTTTCCCATACTTTATCAAAATATAATATCATTTCCCCCTTTACTCCTATAAGAATCAGATTCTACATCTTTGAGAGTTTAGATCATGTGTGAATACCGATTATGGAATAGGATTTCCATTAATTCCTGAAGCAGGTTTCACAGTGTCTGTTAATGGTGTCTTGAAAATACAATTTCGCCGTTCTTGAACATCTAATGTACATGAAATATTCCCAGTCCAATTCCTGTTTACTGTAGGTGAGTATCCGGTGTCCTAGCTGTGACATAATGGGGTAACCAGGCTCTCTAATAAAGGCCAAGCCCGTTTTGTTACCCCTGATCCATGTAACATTGTACAATTTCAATGTATTGTATGTATTAAAAGTATTTTTTTGTGTTTTTCCCTTTCCGGACATGCAATTAAGCAGGGATTGCTAGGGTATGAGTTTCAAGCGGGCTGTGTGGAGGAACTGTTGACAGAATGTGCCTAGAAGCTTGGGGTCCGGAGTTGTCGGTTCCCCCATAAATGTACCCGGGAATCATGCCTGATTCTCGGATACATGTAGGCACATTGTCCTGGCAATACCTCCCCTTGAAAATGCAAGCACCTCACCACTAGGGTCCCCTGCTTCAGCACAGGCCAGAAAGGAGAATAAGGTACAGGGGTAAACATACATTCCGGTAGCTGCGGGAATCCTTTGGTTAATGGGGGTACCCCAGCTAGTGCAAAGGTGACCCACAACTAGTATAGGGTTTGTGGTGACCCAACCATATATAAGGTTGAGGAGGGACTCTGAGAGTCCATACTGAGTGTCACGGGAGACCAGGAAATTACACATTTAAAACCTGGATCATTCATTGAGCAAAACCAAGGAGTAAAACAAATTGTCATTTATTCCATTGAAACAGACGTACACACAGTGGATTACAATTATACAGAGGGAAACACACTTACTGGGGGGATCTGGGCTAAAAAACTAACCTCCCCTAGCTCATATAGTCCTTAAAAAAAAGTCTTTGGTTGACCGGGATGAACCCGCAAAAGTCCTGGAACTGATCTCAGCATGCGTTATACCAGACGCCACCGCTGTATCTGCTCTGGAGATGCCAACATCCCTTGACCGGGAGATAGTACCAAATGTCCTGGTACTCTTTTCGGCTTGTAGTTCCAGCCGTGACCACGATGTTCTATTCTGAGAACTTGGCCCCGCAAATGGTTGCCGGATAGCCCTTATTCATGCCAGGATGTGGTACTTGAGTGTAAATCTGGTACTCCGCCCGCCCTAACACCTTAGCATCTCTGAGACTTTCAAGTCTGGGACCCGACCAGACACAGTGGCACCAAGCTTGGTGGCAAATTGGTCTCTCAGAATCACGGGCTTTGAAATTCTCCAGTTCATATACAGGGCATATACATACTGTATACACTGTTATACACCATGTTAATAAAAATAATACAAAATTCTTCTAAGTCCCGTATCCCCTAGAATCTACTAAAAAGATGTGCACCTTCATTTTCAGAGCTCCTTGACCTTCTTATAAGAAGTTTAAAAAAAAAGTTGCTTCAAATAACGCTTACTGTAGGTTCATTTTCCGGGTTGCATCAATCGTACCGCAGCTGGACTTCGAAATAAATTTACTCTTGCAACCTTATACATAGTTGGAGATACCCCAAACCCCTGTACCTGGTCTGGGGGTTTGGGCATATGCTGTGGGAACCCCGCTACATAGCCACAATCTGTAAATTTTTTCTCAGTCGAACCCACCCTGAAACTTATAGCCTAGCAATTCCTGCTTGCTGGCAATCCTGGAACAGCAAAAATACAAAAATTCTTTATTGTCGCATATTTCCATACAATGCATAGTAGTACGTACTCGACTGCCGGGTCCAAGAGCTTACACTATAGTACCCCACAGTGTGACCCAGGGGCAACCAAGAGGGCTTGACCTTTATTAGTGAGCCTGGTTACCCCCTCACCGTCACACTGAGTCCAAGGGAAAGTCTAAGGGGAATAAGGCAGATAGAAATAAAACTACAATATTTTTCCTTTTCTGTCCCCTGTACCTTGAGACTTAGAAGTGTATTAAGATATAGTTTAATTATGTAATGTGCATTTTACATTTGGAACCGATGTTCAAAGAGGCTGCCCGAGCTAACCCTTAGGCGCCGGTAAGTCTGCTGGACATTGGAGTTCAAAGCAGTCAGAGGATGCCCAGAGGTGTGAATAGCATTTGGTCAGCATGGAAAGGCGCAGTACCAGGTCCAGAGATCAATGCCACTTGTTCTGCCAGACCTGGTGGAGCCTGCCCAGCTTTTTGCATTGAGACAGCCAAAGAGAGAGGTGGAAGGCTTGCGGATCTCAATTGCCTATTTCAGATTTCCCGCTGATCTGGCTTTTCTAGCCGGTTTAGCTCTGATTGGTTGCCTTGGAAAGTTCCCACGCATTGATTGATTGCTCAGTTTTGTGAATGAAGCTAAGAATACTTTAAGAATCGATGGGCCAATCTGATTCGTAGTCTCCAGTATTAAGAGTGTGGGCAGACTTTTCAAAGTTGCTTCTGTGCGAATAGCAGAGCAACGGCTTCGACTTCAAGCCTGAAAAGCCTGCCTGCCAGAGTCTAAGTCCCGACTTTGCGCTCAAGTTCTCAGAAACTATCATAGCGGACGTGGCTGGGAAATTATGTTGTTTTGAGTTCGAGGAGATTTGAACTAACTCGTGGTCATGAGGGACCAAGTTCTCAGAAGAGAACGTAGCGGTTGCGTGTGGAATTTTATGCCGATTTGGGTTCCAGGAGATTCCAGGCAAAGTCCCGGTCAGGGTAAAACTCTCCCATAGAGTTCACTGGACCTAGGAAAGTCTGGTTTTCGACCCCAGTCCCAAAGTCAGTGTGTCTTTTTGTCTGTATTTTGTGTATCATTGTGTGTAAGCGAATGTATGCTGAATAAATTACAATTTATTTCATTACCTTGCTTTGCTCAATGAATGATCCCGGTAAAAAGATGTAAATAACCTGGTCTCCCGTGACATTACCCAATTTGAACTCAGAGGTATTATTCAATTCCCAAGTGACAGTTAACCCGTACAAATTAAAGAGAAATGGCATGGCATTGTAATCAAGGAAAACTGGCATAAAAACAGATATACACTCACAAACGCCCGGTTAAAATGAATGTTTTGAATGTTGCTTTCCAACCAGTGGCAACCTCAGTATCTCCCTTTTTTCCCCCTGGATTTCGCTATAGCGGGAGCAGGTGGGGTCTTCTACGTACATTCATTAATCCACTCCTGCCAGCCTTTGATGTCCCTTCCGGGATCTGGGGTTCCCTCGCCATCTTACTCTTTCCTCTGCTTGTACACAGCTGGGGGTGGTAGAAGCAGTGGCTTCTCTCTCCGGATAGCTCCGCATCCGTGCGATGATGTTGCGGACGCCGGTATTAACGTGGCAGGGTTAAGGATTGGTGCGCGTTTCCAAAGCTACGGTGGCCTGCAGGTATCAATCCAATGCGTTTAGATAAACTGCTTCGTCAGGGATATGACTACGAATGTTCTGCATGACTTTAAATGCACTCCCAATTAAGTTGATTTGTTGGCTAGTCTTAAAAAAGCATGTAATGCTTTGCTAAGGCATATTTGAACAATACTTATTATACACATAAATATACATTTCAAAACTATTAGTGCATATGCATTAAATAAAATATGTTCAATTTTCCACACATTAAAATATCTTGGTAATGACAGAGTTGATCAAAAAGAATGATCAGAAGGTTTCCCCTTTTAAAAGCAGCACTCTATGTCATATATATTCACAATAGTTGGCCCAGAATCACCGGAGAAAGCACAAAAATAATAACATTTTATTACTTCTTAATTGAAATTAAAAACACATATACATTATTAAAAGTCCCCATATAGGTGTGGCATAAAGAGTCAATAGTATAAATTGGAATGTCTTATTAGCTATAATCCAAAAAAAGCCTCTTTAATAATCATCCAAATTCGGAACAAATGATCTTAATATCGCAACGGATCTCTCAGTGTATAGGCTAGATTCTACCAGATCAAATATAATACATTTAACATAACCAGATGATCACATGCCTGAGAGTAATCGTATCGTTGTGTCCAAAATAGGCAATGAACTAGGATAGAAATTATTCCATTGTGAGCATGCATCTCTTGCAATTAGATGAAGGTAGGTATCATATAGTATGTTAGATAAAGGAAGAATAGATAAATCCTTCATTTAATCCCATCGGGGCCAGGGTATGTAGTTAGAAAATCCAGCGGCATTCCTGTTGTTGAAGCCACTTGTCCCAATTCCCTCCCCTAGAGTCTCTAGGTATACTGTATGTTCTATGCCACAAAATTGCATAACTTTAGGATCTCCCTAGTGGCATTCAATAACATGTCTAGCAATAGGGGTATCAGTTGCGTTGCAAACATTTCCGATATGCTCATGTACCCTCGTCTTTAATTGTCTGTGGGTCTTACCAACATACTTAATGCCACATTCACATGTCATTAGATAAATTGTGCCAAAAGTCAAACAGTTAATGAAATCCTTTAATTTGAAAGTGATATTGGTACTGGAGTCCATGATTTGTTTAGTGACTGGCATAAAAGGGCAGGCCTTGCACCTTGCACAAGGAAAGGAACCACATGGTTTGGTGCCTAACCATGTTTTCACATTTTGCTTGTCAAAATGGCTGTGCACCAATCTATCTTTTATATTTGTATTGCGTCTACACCCTGTCGTTGGTGTATCTTTCAAAACTTTACGTAGATCAATATCTTCAAGTAACATGTGCCAATGTCTTTGGAGGATGTTTCTAGTCTCTTGCCATTGGTTGTTAAAGATAGAGATAAATCTAATAACATCCTCCTGCGGTTTGGACTTTTTAGGTATCAGAAGGCTTGATCTTGCGGACATCAAAGCCCTATAATATGCCTTTTTGATCAGTTTGTTACTATAGCCTCTTGTCCGAAATCACTGGGACATATCAACAGCCTGCTTGATAAATTCATCAGTGGTTGAGCAGTTCCGTCGTAGCCTGAGAAACTGTCCGATGGGTATATTACTGGTGACATGTTTGGGATGGTGACTTGTGGCCAACAACAGGCTATTAGTGGAGGTAGGTTTTCTGAAGATGCTCGTCTCAACCTGACCATCTACAGTCTTGGATATAATAATATCCAAAAATTCGATTTTCTTTTTATCGAATTGTACCGTCAATTTCAGATTGCAGTCATTTTGGTTCAGACTATCAATGAAGTCATGTAAGAGTGCCTGAGTGCCATTCCATATCATAAAAATGTCATCAATGTATCTGACCCACAAATCCACATGCTCAGTATAGTTCTCCTGGGTTTCTATGAAGACCACCGTTTCCTCCCACCAGCCCAGATATAGACTGGCATAGGTGGGAGCACAGGTGGTCCCCATAGCAGTACCCTGTATTTGATTATACAGGGTATTGTGGAACAGGAAGAAATTGTGGGTCAGTACATAATCAAGTAATTTGAGGACCAGATTGTTATGTGGTATACAGTCTGTGTTTCTGGCTTTCAGGAAATAAGCTACGGCGTTTATCCCATATGTGTGAGGGATGCTGGCATAGAGCCCTTCCACATCAAGGCCTACTAGAAAAGAATTAGAATCCAGAATGATACCCTCACTCTTCCTTAAAACATCTGTGGTGTCTCTCAAATACGATGGTAGGGTTTCCACAAATGGGCATAAGAATCTATCCAGATATACACTTGTATTGGAGGTGATGTTTCCAATACCTGAGACTATAGGTCTCCCCGGTGGTGGTCTCTTTTCTTTGTGAATTTTGGATAAATGATAGAAGATAGCAATTCTGGGTGTCTTCATGAGCATGAATTCGTATTCTTTTTTGGAAATAAATTTCTCCTCTAGTCCTTGATTTAATATCGTATTTAGTTATTTTAGATCGGAAATAGTAGGGTCCTACAACAGGAATGCCGCTGGATTTTCCAACTACATACCCTGGCCCCGATGGGGTTACATGAAGGATTTATCTATTCTTCCTTTATCTAACATTTGGACCTTAACATATTATATGATACCTAATTAATAAAAATAAACCGGCGCCAAAAGGAATGAAATTCTGACCAAATGTAGTCCAATTCAAAGGGTTGGGATGAGTTCCATAGAAGTGTCCTCAATGCAATATATATTGTGATATTATATGATAATAATATAGAATGTGATATTATATGATACCTTATATGATACCTACCTTCATCTAATTGCAAGAGATGCATGCGCACAATGGAAGAATTTCCAGCTACCATGTAATTTACACAAGAGATCTGTATTGACTTAAGTGGACAGATCATTATAATTTTGAATATACAACCACTCCTACACTGTATATTTCACATATCACTCTTTAGATATAATGTTTATATTAATTTAAATCTGCTTTGACCATTAGGGGCAGGTCGTTATAATTTAGATACACTCCTACACAGTACTTCTAGTTACAGCAATACATGTGGGTTTCATAATGATATCATTTAATAAAATTATATTATTTCCAAATAAACTTCACATTAAACCAATAATTTTGACACACACATTTCATTTCATTTTATTTATTTTATTTCATAATTACATCACGCACTTCGTTGGAGCACTGAACCTCAATTCACGATCATTTTGTACAAGTATATTTAATTACTGAGGATACATATTATTAACACTTCACGTGTTACATAGATACCATGATTGTATGTTTATTTCACTCATTTGAAGTATTGCACCTTTCTCAACGGATGACATGTGGGACATACACTTCCCTTGTTATTATGTTCAGTAGCCTCGGTCATTCAAATATGTAATCTATGTGTTAATTATGCCACAACTTATATGACATGCTAACACTGATTTATGACGAAACATAATAATAAAAACAATATTTTTAGTTCAATCTACCTCCGGTTCTGTTTTCAATCAATGTGCTCAGACCCCGCCTATTGTAGGTAATTGTGGGCTGAACCGCACACTCCTTGTAGAGTATAAATACTCACCGGATTAACCACAACTCCTATCCCTCCTCACCCTGAAGAAGCGTGGTGGACACGTGAAACGTGCGTCAGGAACGTAGGGCGTCACGGCTGTGACGTCACTCGAAGTGGCGACATCCACATACAGACAACAGACAGGCTTGTATCTGTAGCTGCTCCCCTCCATGCATGACCCGCCGAGGTCTTTTCTTGCTATGGAGACAGTGTATCAGGAACTAATTATACACTGAGTATATTGTTACATTGTGTGCTATGTCTATTCAGGAAAGCATTTCTGGGTAATACCTACTCAGGGCGAACTTGGTATGCTATAAATACCCTGACTGAGATGCTAATACAACAATTCTTTGTGGCTTTGATACGTATATGATAGTAGACATTTGATACACATTGTTATGCTATGGTACACATTTATATAAGGTACAAGGCTATATCTTACCTGGTTTTGATACTTTTATCCTTATGCAATCCGTACCCTCCTGATTACCCTTTCAGAGAGACACCTTAGTTCATTGCCTATTTTGGACACAACTATACGATTACTCTCAGGCATGTGATCATCTGGTTATGTTAAATGTACAGTATTATATTTGATCTGGTAGAATCTATCCTATACACTGAGAGATCCGTTGCGATATTAAGATCATTTGTTCAGAATTTGGATGATTATTAAAGAGGCTTTTTTTGGATTATAGCTAATAAGACATTCCAATTTATACTATTGACTCTTTATGCCACACCTATATGGGGACTTTTAATAATGTATATGTGTTTTTAATTTCAATTAAGAAGTAATAAAATGTTATTATTTTTGTGCTTTCTCCGGTGATTCTGGGTCAACTTGAATTAACTTGCAGTAATCACTGCTGGACTACTTAGTCCAACTATTGTGAATATATATGACATAGAGTGCTGCTTTCAAAAGGGGAAACCTTCTGATCATTCTTTTTGATCAACTCTGTTATTACCATTTATCTATCCTCTAGAGCACCTGTCAGAGATATTAAAATATCTTGATCAGAGTTGTGAGTCAATTCTCTCATTTAATAAATTGACCGCTTTAAAAAGATTTGGATCCGGGTGCACTAATTTAAACGTAATTGGTTATTTAAACAACTTTAAAAGTTGAGATTAGCATTACAATTTTATCTAGTTAGCACTCATTAAACTGACCTACGGAACCTGAGGAAGCCCAAGAAAGGGCGAAACGCGTTGTTCGAACCTCTGAGCCTTTTTGAACTAGTGAGGCCACCGTCTAGGAGCAGGGCAGAGGAGCAAAGGACCATACCCGGACGCGAGTTGAGTGTACCTGCGCACCACGCGCCCTGGAAACAAATCTCCTGAGGACTGGTTGGCGTTTTTATATTTCAGCCACCTTGGTGTTAGACCTATGGGCTCTTTTTCTGGTTTTATTTGTTTTATATGTTTTAATAAAGTTTACACGCCACTTGGACTTTGTTTTCCAAGTTTCTCTTTCACCTGGAGGAATTGTTACATTTCAGCATTGAGACAGAAAGAAAAGATACCATTCCATGTGGGGGTTCACACGTGGCCGTGTGAGTATTATACTATTATTTATATTACCCCATTCTCCTAACCCTTATCTCCTTTATCTTAATAGGAGTATCCCTTATATTCCTTTTGGATGTTAGAGATACCCCCCTCAAGACTGCACTCACATTTGCCCGTGTGAGTGTTTGCAGTATTTTATTTCTGCATTTATATATATATATCCCTGTTATTCTTTTGAATTAACTGTGGCCCCTCTGAAATTGTATTGTCTCTAAAACATTTTGTGTCACCAATTCTTTTTTGAGGGGAACTTCTCTCGTAACGGCAGCTGGATACCGGAAGAACCCACCATCAAGATTAAAGAAGAAGAAAAGAAACTTGGTTTAAAGAGGATACAGAAGGAAGAAGATAAAGAAAAGAAACCTTGATGTGAGAGCACTTACACAAGGCTGTGTAAGTGTTTTTGATATTATACACTCCATCATCAGCCCATTTAGGAACTTGGGGACTTACATCCCAGAGTTGTATAATCTGCCATTTAGTGTGCCTCAACCTGTGCTCTCCCTTTTTTCTCCTTTTTTACTGTATTGAGAACCTTAACACCGCCACTAAATCCTTTATTAATTTATGGATATGTAATCAGGGCATGGATCCCATTTTAAAATATTACATTAATATCAACTAATTATTTAGTCAATTGAAAATTAAAAACCTATATATTCTAAAAGTTACATTAGTAATTATATAAACAAAATAAAATAAAATTAGTGTGCCATCCAAACTTGATTGTGAGAGGTTGCCTCCTTGCCGGCTTTTTCCCACACCATCGATGACTTGATAACGGAGTTGGCTAACGTTATGCCCAGCATGTGAGAAGAGGTGCGCCACCGGGGCCTTCTTATCGCTTCTCCGATTTGCAGCTTTATGCTGTCTTATCCTATCTTTGACGTGTTGGGTGGTTTCCCCCACATACCCAAGGCCACATGGACATTTGATTAAGTAAACGACATTGCGGGATAAGCATGTGTAGTACTTCTTGATAAGGAATTTTTGGCCTGTATGTGGATGAAAAAAAAGAGGTTGCCCTCCTGAATTCTGCTGCACTGGCTGCAGCTGCAACACCTGTAGGATCCTAATTTGGGGGTTCCTAGAAAAGTTTGTAATTTGGTTTTCACACCAATATCTGCTCTTATCGAATGATCTCTTAAATGAAGTCCTCTTTCGTGCGAGAACACAGGTTTGTCTGCTAATGAAGAGGCCAGGGACTCATTGGAGCTCAGTATACACCAGTGATTGAGAATAATTTTCCTACCCCTGCTGCTCCAGGTATCATACTGTAGGTTGATACAAAAGGCATTGAAAATGTACTTGTGGTGGTGGGATCATGTACATTTTTACGTAGTAAGTGTGCCCTTACGGGGCCCTCTGCTTACTTTCTCTGTTCTACTAGCAGTTAGGTAGAAAAAATTAGGGTGCTCAAACCCAGATGAAATCCATCCAACTCAGTGGACCATAAATCATAACCCTGGAGATACCAATGGGAGTGGGTGGGTACAACATAGACTTTGAAAGCATTAATGACAATATATTGATAAAGGACCCCCAGGTCCGAAACGCGTAGGAGGTTCCTGTTTTTGTCCCCCAAGGGGGTTACCTGTCCTCCTGCATGCACGAATAAAGAATAGCAGTTTTATCCTACACCTGGCTCTCTGGCTGTGCGCCATTCGTCTTTCTTCTACTAGCAGTTAGTTGTTTTTTCACTGTACTGTAATGTGTTGATTCGTCAGCTATAAATGGGCTCAGAAGGAATTGATATGACTTCCGCTCCATTATTTTAACTAGTTAAATACATTCAGGTGGTTTAAATGATACTTTACTATATACAGTATGGAGGAAGGGGACGTGATGTCAGTTCTGCCCTGGCGGATGATTGGGTAAGATGTGTAGGCGTTTATCTCTCGGTGAGTCTCTGCCTATGCCTATGGGACTCAGAGGTGGAGCATAACCGTCTTTCTCCGCATGACCTTATATTTTCTGGATAATCTGTGAGTATAATACTAACGCTAATATTATTGATCTATAAAACATTTTGACTGTACTTCACCATCCACATTTGTTGCTCTTTTCTTCTACTTCTTACTTATAATCATGTCCACATGTCTCAGACAGGTCCCCAAACCTTGCTTACCCCATACACACAGAGCATACCATGCTTCCATTGCAGCAAAGGTGGGCATAAGTGTTCTTTATGATTGCTGTATGTTGCCTGTAACAGGCACCTCTGAAATTTCCTCTCCCTCAATATCTGACTAGCACCCTCGCTATCCACCTTTAAGACCTATCTTAAAACCCACCTGCTTAATGAAGCATATGGTTAGCTCCGTGGGTTATTCTATACACATCGTACATCGACCTTGGCCCCTTGTAGAGGCACTTACCAGGACAACTGCCTACTGTCTCCATATGTTATTCCTACTTAAAAATTAGATTGTAAGCTCTTCTGGGCTGGAACTCCTTTCCCCAATATTACTTTTATGTCTGAAGCGCTTATTCCCATTATGTGTTATTTGTATTATTTCTTTTTTTATATAATTATGTCACGTGTATTACTGCTGTAAAGTGCTATGTAGATTAATGGTGTTATATGAATAACGATTTACATACATACATACATACATACATACATACATACATACATACATACATACATACAGTACATACAGTGTTCTACAGCTAGACTAAGAGCAGCAAAATAAGAAAAACCTGTTGCAGCAGAATATCAGGGGACTTTTACATGTGTATTACTATGCAAAAAACATATAACCTCTGTGATGGAGAAGTGGAGCAGTTTCAGGGTGTGTAGAAGCAAAGGCGGGTTCACAATGATTGTTTACTAGGTGGTTATTTTATTATGTATTTTACAATATAATTAATATATTTGCATAAAGAGATAGATTGAACTAAATAGACTTCTTGGTAATGAAAGTGCCAATTTACTATCATGACATGTTTCTCCTCCTCCCAAAATACCATCCTTGGTATAAAAAGAAGCACCCTGAACATGATGAACTCAGAAGACAGTGAGAGTCCAGAACTATCCCTCTGCAGCCAACTTTAACCATGAGGCTGTATTTAAGCTTGATCTGCATCTTCTCAGCCTCTATAGCTGCAGGTGAGTTCTCATATCATCAATCTGACCACCGTCTGTATAGCTGGGGAGGAGCAGAGAGATATTGTGTTTCTGTATGTACAGCAGGTATTGAGAAACGTAGTAGGGCTGAAAAGTGCTAAAGAATCCTTTCCCGGCCAGGGTGGAAGGGATACAATGGAATGTTACTCTTTCTACATCACAACAGCTGCCGTGCAACATTTCATTAAGTATTTTGTCAATGGCATTTAAAATAGGGTGTTTGCTACTTCTGTTTGTATTTTTCTGAGCCATATCTAACACAGAAACTAGTTGGCATTGCATCTATTTTTCATGTGGTTGGCCCTTTCAGATTTATTTTGCTGGGGCAAATGGTTCATTATCCAGACAATACAAAAGGCAGGAACATTTCTCTGTGTAGAGAATTACCTACTTTTATAAATAATATATATTTTTGTACACTGCCCCCAAATTTAAAACCTCCTCACAGATGTGAAATATTTCAAACAACGAAATAATATTATACAGGCAGTCCTCGGTTATCCGACACAATGCGTTACTCAAAATGGCGTTGGATAGCGAAACCTCTTAAAGTGAAATACGTTTTCCCATATTATAATATATTATATAGTATAATATAATATTATATAATATATATATATATTACATACACATAAACAACTTTGCAAAGCGTAGTAAGAGCGTTGGATAAGCCGTTTTGGCGTTGTAAAAATGAACATAGGTATGCATTGCATAGCGTTAGATAAGCCATTCGTTGTAAAGCGAATCGTTTTAAAACGAGGACTGCCTGTACAATTACATGTAGGAATATTTACAACAAAACATTATCATGTTATATGTAGAAAATAAAAGCGCAAGCTCCACAGAGTTAAAAAGTTCAATCCAAAATGAGTAAAGTAATTAGAATACCCCCACACGCATGGAATTCTAAATCACAGAGAGCAAGGACTGTTAGTTATTTTCCACATCAAGTGATCCTTTCCCCAGGTCTAGTTTATGGAGAAAAAAACTTCTCACTGACGAGAGAGAAGAGACAGCGGGCACTGCTAGGCAAATATTGAAGGCTGGACTGCGCTGGGATAAAAAATTATTGATTGACCATATGCAAACAGGGATAAAAAAGGAAAGTCCCCCGTAGTAACTCTAACGCGTTTCACCCCTATGAAGGTCGGATAATACACAGAAGGGTAAACACCACAGCCAAATGTCCTCGGACAGTTCGGAAGATCCCTCAGTGTCTCTGGCTTGTCCTCCTGCAAATAGTATCTCCGCCTGCGATTCAGTACATCCTGACATGTCTTATGTTCACAATTCCTCTTCGATTAGCCCAACGCATTCCGTTGTATCAAACAGCTTCATCAGTTTCCCCTGTTTTCTTGTTGACCTTCTTTTTCTGTCTCTCCTTCCCTTTTAATGGTGGATATTGATTGTTTTATGTATAGTATTTTGTAAGATGGAAATCTCTATATAGTTAAATTGTTTACTTATCTCACCCCTTATATTGTTTTTCATGCACATTCATATACACTTACAGTATTTAGACTTATTATTGGTATAGTACTGTATCGTAAGAATTATTTCTATTTGATGTATATATATGGTATAATGTTGGTGTATGTGTTATTATATTCCTCTAGTGAATTCCCTATTGTGCGTGCAGTGCAGTAACACCACTGGAAGTTACTGCTCTGAGCCAGCATCACCCTGCCCACCCTCAGCTGATTCTTGTATATCGTCATATAGGGAAGACTCTATAGGTAAGTTCTGTTTGTGGAAGATGCTCTTTGCATCGTGTGTACAAAGTGTCTAAGCTAAAGTACTAGAGAGACTAAATCTACTGAAGTTTCTGCACTTAAGTTCCTATATAGTATAGCCCTTGCAAATTTTAAATTGAGAAATGACGAATAGTTGGAATAGTGACCCAATAAACCAAGTTCTATGAAATATGGAAGTGAACCAATAACACAGAACCATTGTGGATCTTGAGAAAGTGCAAAAAGTGCTAAAAAGTCAGCGAATAATAAAGGGGTGGAATTCAAGGTGTTTGCAGCCACAAGACATTCATGCATAACCCCAAATATAGGCCCTGAAGTATTGGTTAAAGCTCCTAAATGTAACACACTAGCTTACTTCATTACACATATTAGGGTCTATTTACTAACATTTCAGAGCCACAAATATAACCCTATTTATCAAAGAAAATGAATCCCACTGGATCCCATAAGATTGTTTCCTTTGGTAAATCTTGTGAAGTTTTTTTGCCCCAATATTGTAGTTTGGAGACATACAGTAAATATAGCCCAAGACATTCAGTAGATATTAAAAAGTGCTTATGTTCTCCAGGCTTACATCAATAATCTTTACATCTCCAGTTCTATTGAAAAATATCTTCAACATGTAATACAATTGAAATATATATATATATATATATATATATATATATATATATATATATATGTTCCCCAAGGGGGTTGCCTGTCCTCCTGCATGCACGAATAAAGAATAGCAGTTTTATCCTACACCTGGCTCTCTGGCTGTGCGCCATTCGTCTTTCTTCTACAAAAATTAAAACATCCAAAGTAATGTCCCCTAACCCCTTAATCACCATAGCGGTTATTAACCGCTACAGTCATTAAGGGGTTAACCCACCCTCACCCACCACTCGGGACACCTACATACCCTCCCACACTAACCCCTCACCCCATGAGGCCTAACCCCCCTCACCCACTACCCACAAGGGAGGCCTACCCACATACCATTGGGGAACCCCCCCCCCCCCACCCCCAGTACCCACAATAAAAACAATACAGTGACCCACAATAAACATTATTATATTTATTAAATACATTACCCACCCCCTGTGCCCCCCCCATAAATACAAGATTTATCCTTTTACAAACAGGGTTCATAACACAGCCCCACGCGAGTCCCCGGTGGGCTGGCGGGGCACCTGACAGACATACAGGGTACCAGCAGCCCTTTTCAAACAGGTTCTGGAGGCCTGCTGGTGGGTCCCGCCAGCACCATGGCCCCCAGGTGGTCTCCTTGGGTCACCGTGGGCCACAATTGGGTCCCCACGGTAGGCCCAAGGATGTCTGGGAGCCCCGGGTCAGACCCACAGGTGTCTGCGGGGCCTCGGGTGGTTCCCACGGGGGTCTGGGGAACTCACGGGTGCTCACTACGGGTCCGTGGTGCCCCCACAGAAGTGGGACCACACATCTTCATCCCTGCACCTACGGGTCGGCGGTGCCCCCACAGAAGTGGGACCACACAGCTTCATCCCCGCAGACTACGGGTCCGCGCTGCCCCCACAGATGTGAGGCCACCGCTTCATCCCCGCATGTGTCACCCGTGGAACCACCAGCCTGGTACCCGTGAGATACCCGAGGAAACCACAGGTGGTCTCCAGAGGTCTCACGCGGAACCACGGAACAAACCCTGAATGTAAAAAAAATAAACCTGTCCTATACATTCAATACATACACCCCCCCCCCTCCAATACATACACCCCCCCCCCCCCAACACCTACAGTACAATAATGTGCAAAATAACTATTATCCAGATATGGATAATAGATTAATTGCCCATTATTAAAAACATTAACAAGCATATTCAAATAAATAATAAAGTGCTACTGACCTCATCAAGAAGAAGTCTCCG